>VACF01000517.1:0-263376 GCA_006891605.1 Pleurozium schreberi | reverse complement strand
CAAGTGTTTTTGTCCATGTTGTGTGCCTTCAAGTGGGGTGTTTTTTTGTTCTTTGCGGGTTGGGTGGTGGTGATGATGGCGTTCACGTATTGGTTCATTCCGGAGACCAAGGGCATCCCCATTGAAGAGATGGAGTTGGTGTGGACGGGTCATTGGTTTTGGAAGCGCTTTGTTCCCACTTGCAACACTTCTCGACCAATGAGCAAAGTGAAGACCRACAACATGGAAATGGGCGCGAGTGACAAGTAGTTGTCCTTTGAACTAGTTTTGAACCAGTGCTAGCCAATGGTGTTGAAATATGTGCATCTTGTGCTTAGGAGAGCAGTGGTGTTTAGGGCATGCTGTTGGAGAGACGAATCATGTATGAATAAATGTTGCTCACCGAGCTGTTTGCTACTGTTGATATGAGGCTACCCCTTTTTTTAAATTTCAGTTCTCTGTTACGTCGATTATGATTCTTCTCTTTTCAGTCAGCGAGTTTGTGTCTAAGGTCTTCTTCTTCGTGGCGATCAATATCTCGTTGGGTCATCCCAGGGGGGGGCCACGAAGTCATTTCCGTGAAAAGAAGTCCTGGAATTTTTGAGGGAGTGGGGATTGAATACTTCAAGCCGAAACCAAAGCGATTGGAAAATGCGTTTAGGGTTTCGAGTGCAATGAAGCTTTGAACCTATCCATGTGTCAGTGCGTGACCGCTTTCAGATGGGTTCCGCATCGCTTGCTGGAGGAGCTTGTACAACGATTAGGTTAGAAATTTCGGCAAAAGGGAGCTCGAGAATATGTGCGATCAATGAGAGGAGAAATTCGAAATGCGAGACAGGAAAAGAGAAGTGATAAGCCGTTTATTAATTCGGGCACCAGGTTATGAACAAGCTCAGTCTAGGCAGCCGGGATCAAAATTGTGCAAAAGGCTCACTGGCATCTGGTCTTTGCCCACATAGCCGACCTACATGGCTGTAAATTGACAAAAACATACCGGGTGCGTTTACTATGGGTGCCGCACTCTGCTCGCAATGTGTTATAGAAATCCACTGCTTCACAAGTGTACTGTTATGCAGTTACTGAGTATTTGCATCAGTCACAACTGTGACTGGGCATTTCCTGCACTTCTCCTTAGTCGCACAGAAGTAGATTGTAACCGACGCTCGACCTTCATTCGTAAGAAACAGAATTGAAGAATGTGTTGCATCGACGAAAATCTGACTACTGAATTGTTTAATGTAAGATGATCCAAAAGAGCTTATTGGGTAGAAAGCTCAATTTGAATTCATAAAAACTAGCTTTATGCTTCCCAACTCGCGTCAAGGTACATGGAGACCACTAATCCAGCCCTAAACTATACATAATTCATTCACATTGTCGAAATCAAGAGAATTGCTCATGGACTTCACCATCAAAATCAAGCGCTTAAATGGAGAAAAGTTCGAAACGAATGTTTAAAAGGTTTTACTGTACAAAGAATTTTGCTACATTCTATCAGCTGCACTCAATTGGGAGTGGCGATTTCCATTGCTCATGCCGGGGAGGGGAGCTATCCATGGGTCTCAGACCATCATCCAGTTGCGGTTCAGTCACAGCATCGAGTCTGACAGGGGAGCTCTCCATCRGTCTGACGCCATTATCAGGCGTTGCTTGACTTGGAGCTTGTTCGTTGTGCGTTGGAGCTTCGGTTTCCGTTAACATAGGATAGCTGTCCGCAGGTACAATCTCGGCCTGGTTAGTGGCAGGRGCAGGAGAAGTGGCGTTGAACACAATCGGGAACTTCGTTACGCGCGGCTTGTCCGCGAGAATGTTCCGTTGCACCCTGTCGATCAGCACTTTSGCMGGTGGCTCCTCACGTAGAGATTCGTCKACATAGTCGTTGCTCACGTAGTAACCTACTCTCAGAAACTCCTGGCCCACGTACGAGCATGTGAGCAAGAGTACCGTCACGCCGATGATGTCTTCCTCGGGGATCTTGGACGGTTCAGGAGGATCTGCCTGCAAATACCACAGAAACGCAAATGGATCAGGCAAACATTCAGCAGATTAAGTGCCCCCAGTGCAATGCATATTGAATCAAGTCAAAATCGAGATAGGCAACCATGCAGCTGGACATGAACCTTATCATTCCTCAATGTGAACTCAATGATATGTACCTGAAAAACAAATCTGTAATTCCCAACATTCACAGGACCAACAAGAACGCTTTCCAGCACTTGATCATACTTCTCATCCTCAGCAGATCCCACGTATATTAGCTTCCATTCGAGATCTGCATCACCACACATTCACAGAGATGAGCAACGATTGCACAGTCTAACCGGCTAATCAATTGAATGAAAATCACCGAGTGTGAACCATTGCAGCAACGTAAACATCCTAATTCGAAGCAGCAGACATCCAGTAGGAATCTAGAAAGAATGTAGTTCGACTAGGATAGCGTTGGATCTCTCCCACAGACACCATGGCTCCGTGGGCCATCTTGTGGAACAACGCTCACTACAAAGGTGCAAGTCTCACTAAGCAACAATACAACAAGCTCTTCAACAATAGAACGTGGCTAAGCTTTAAGAAAGACCACTAGCAACTTGTGAGAAAGATGTGAAAATAGATAGGGTGGGGTGTTCTTTTATACCCTTCTTTGACCCTACTAGCGAGACTCCAAATACAAATGTTCCGAGGTCACCTTCCTCACGAGACTTCAAAGAAAAAGGCATTCATGGTGGATGTAACAATGTTATCAAATCTTTCTCATTTTTTTTTACTGTTTTTTTTGTTTAAAAGTTATGAAGAGAGGATATTGAATTGATTTCAATATTTTAACATTTGAACTTGTTTTTGTTTTTTTATTATATTTTATCTTGTTCCATGTGCTGTAAATTCCATGTGAATTATTTGAAAATAATAGTTTTACATTCTTCTAGTTAATGTTTTTGTATAGTTTATGACAAATTTTATATTTTGATTCATTTTAATTTGTCTTTGTGTTTTTTTCTTTATGTATTTTTATTTTTTAAATTGTATTTGTCATGTATTCTTGGTTTTAGGGTCTAAAATAGATGTTTATTTTGTAAAATGTATGTTTATTATTTATTTATTTATTTATTTATTGTGTTTTTGTTGTATTGGAGCTATTGGTCATCTATAGGATAATAATTTGAATGGAATAAACGTACTTTTGCATATTTATATCAGCAATTAGAAATGGCAAAATGCCATACTTTTTATGAAATTTCAATTTTTTTGAGTAAATGATAATTAGTTTTAATTTGATTTTGTGTTGAATTTTATCCAATATATAACAAAATAGACTTAAAGGCAATGTGTTTTAAGTTACATATTTTACAACAAGTCTATGAGCTATATATTGATGTTTCAATTGGTCATTTTGATATAGGAAGTCCCATAATATACTTAAAGTGTAGCGATATGTTTGATTTGTATTAGTTTTGTTATGGACTTTTGAAATTTGCACTTATATTTGCATTAGAATATCCTCCATAATAGTATTGTAGCTATTTTGTGACCACTAAAAAACTAATAGTAGACATTGTTCATAATTTGTCTAATAAGGATAGTCAATAGGTCAGTCAATAGGTCATCTACAATAAAAGCACATTTTAATAATTAATAAACATATATGTAACACAATAAATCCAAATTTTTTGTGGCAATGTAGTTTTAAAAATCAAGATTAAAATAAATTAAAAAGAACTGCCCAAGATGCTCAAAACTTTGTTGATGTGATTTTTGATGTGGTAGCTAAACTTTTTTGTCCCTTTGAATTTCATGTCATCTAATGTTGTTTGGACAAGCATCTCTCACATGGTTGCTTTAGCTTTTAGATTTCTATGCTGGATTGCACAAACTTTGTTACTAGACTTTTGTTTTGTCTTTGGAATAGAATGCACGGCTTTGTACATTCTAATATTGTGCAACTATTACTATGGTTTGAATTTTTTGCTTACTTTGATAATAGGGAAGCTATTCCTAACGCACCATATAAAATATAATTTTCCTTGAATTCTAAGTAATAGTTTTTTATTACAAGAGGTCAAATGATACATGAGCAAAAATAGAAGGCCAAATTCAAATATCCAAGATAAGCTCATTACACTAATGTTGACTTGTGGTTGGATGGGAAAGTTTATACATTAGATCCTATCACCACACCACACCACACCATGATTGAGTGATATTAAACTTTTGTTAGAATTTGTAGGGAACTACTAAAACAGTTTGCTATGACATGCTTGTAATATGCAAAGTGCACTTAGGTCTTCAAACCATGATGTTATTTAGAGACAAAGATCAAAATTAGAGCTCTAGAGTTTAAATGAAGTATTAGAAGTAAACATGAGAGACTATAATTCAATGTGTATGGAATTCCAATCTAAAAGGCAACAATTCCCAGCCATATAGCATGAATTTTTAGCAGTGAGAGATGAATATTCTAATATGAAGAGTGCTTGATTTGGCCCCCTAGGGGGGGGCACTGGCAAAAATCGTAGAAACTACTTGCGATAAAAAATAGGGTCCAATATATTCCTTGTAGRTAAATTTTGTAAAMAATGTACATGTAATATACAATGCTAAAAAATTGTAAAACACGGTTATATGTAAAGTAGCATGCTATATATTATCAAATTTTACCTTTATTTAAAAAATACCATGTCTTTTAATCAATTTTATAAGTTTTATATAGCCTCCTGTTAAATAGGTGATTATCGCAGGTGTATGCCAAATATTACACTGAGTCCCCCCCCCCCCCCAAGATTTGGCCTATAGGTTGCTTGAAGTCAAAAAAGAATCTTGTGCAATATTTTCATGGGTATTCAAGCAAATAAAGTTTCCCAAGATTATTGCAACGAAAGAGGCCTATCAACTAGTGCAGGTTCCTAGTGTAGATGATTTCAAGATTTAGTGGCATATATTAGCCAACATGAAGTTAATTATGTACCTCTATGGACTTAATCATCTACTGCATTTGATTCCAATATCATTTACATTTCTAACCTCATCATGGTGAGAGTCCAATTATGCCCCACTTGTAGTTGTTGTTGCTAGTCATTTATCTCACAACCACCATTTGCCGGATATACTTCATGATGTTGATCTATATCTTTCCCAATTCTATCAATAAGCCTCATGCACTTGAAATAGAAATTAGCATATAGTATTGCATGTGTAGTGTTGTACTTGAAGCTCAACAACTCCCTAACCACAACATAATTAAATTTTGTCTATTCATGTATTTACTTTTACATCCCAACCTATGTCCATTAGTGAATCTAATTTCTCTGTTGATAGAGCCTTGAAGACCAAAGCTTTGCATGTTTGTGTATATTGTGCATAATAGCAACCAAGTTAATAATCTCTTCAACAGGCATAAATCAATTGATATGTGTAGCCCTACTTTCTATTGCATATTTCATTGACAATATAAAATCTAGTTGCATGCCAACTCTGAATGCTTCCATTCTAGTCTTGTTTAGTAGAGGTCATCTCGGATGACAAAATTTTGATAAAGGAATAGATCAACACGCCCATATCCACCATGGGTTGCTATTATGTGAGCCTAGAAGCATGATTAGTCCAGACAGATTAGAAAAATTCACTTTTTTTAGGAAAAAAAATATGGTATTGATTTTCCAAGAGTTATATATACATGGAAAGCTTTGAATCATTCCATTTTGATCAATGAGTCAAAAGTTATGAGGATTTTTGTTTGCGGGCAGTTATAGATTCTCTACTCTAAAATAGACTTTGAAGTCCTTCATCTTACTCAATTTTCAATATTTTTGGAAAAGAAAAAATTCTAGGATGTAGGTTGTTTATTAAAATTAACATTCCAACCATTGGGATTGGAATTTTTCAATTCCATGATTAAATTCTTAACAATTTAGTATTTTGAATCATTTTCTACTACTCTGTACTTACTATTTGTTTCCTATATGTTGTACAATTCCAAATGATTTGAAATTTTTCAAGCATGTGTCCAACTTGTCAAGGAAAAAGAATCCAAAGAAGCACTACCATTTGGGGCATTTTTTCATAGAAAAGTGAGCTTTTGGAAGTGCTGCTGCCTTGATTTTCGCAGGGCCAAAAAAATTATCTTAGTGAGTTTGAATGCTTATATCTTGCAATCCAGGCGGTGGAAATTTTTGAAATTTTTCCTACATGTTCTCAAGTCAGCATACTACAAGATCCTACAGTTACATGTGTCAAAAAAGATTTTTGTTTCAAAAATTTGATACTTGTACTAAAAATGGCAGTTTAGGAGCAATTTTGGTCAAAACATAGTCATGGAACTTTAGGGGTTAAATCATCATTTGTTACAGAATGCTTACAATTGATAATGGGTGCTAAAGGATAAAGTTGTATTTGCTGATGCATATATGCATGCTCCACCAAAATTTGTGATACTTTAAACCCCTAAAGGACCAATATACTTAGAGGCCCCAAACTGCCTCAAAATACTTGTTTCCAAAGCAAGGTCAAATATTTGTCAAAATTCATCGTTTAAAGAATTCAACCAGAGGATCCTTTGGTTAACTCGAGGGTTAACTTGCTCAAGTACATTGTCTTAATATTTTAGAATGAATATCTTCACCAATTGCAAGTCCAATGTGCTTAAACTTCAATATGTAGCTCTATATGTAGGCTTCTCTAGCTCTTCCAAAAGGTGAAGTTTTTTATTTCAACATTTTAGGAAAAAACACATGTGTCCTAAACCTTATGTATTTTAGTTAGTATGCTGGTAAAAAAAATTGAAAACATGTGAAAAAGATTTTAAACAAAAAAGCTTTCATATTCATTATTTTAAAATTATTTAAAGTGGAAGGTGATATTGTGAAAGATAAAATTAATATGCTAATAACTATTGGAAGAATTTGAGAATTGTTAATCCCATCTGCGAAGATGGTCTAGTAAAAATGAGTGTCCTTTATAATCATTTTTATTTGAAAATTTTCAAAGTTGAGAGCAAAAGACAACTTTATGTGTTTTTACTACCTTCATTGCCCGCAAAATAAAACTCTTCAAAACTTTTGCCTCATTATTTGCAATTGAATGATTCAATTTCTTGAGTAGGTATCAATTCTAAGAAAATATTTAATTTAGTTTTTTAGAAATTATCTTTTGGTCCCTAGTTTGAGATTAAAACTGAAAAGACCCTTTTAACTTTTGCAATATTTATTGGAATGTCATGACACAAAGTTTCACACATAGATTATGATGAGTAGCATTCACCCTAATAAATTAATGCAAAAACTAAAAATTATAAACTCAATAGAGCCTGCCCAATTCGTGAAAAAGCCCATAGTGAGTTCTTTGCTCATTTAGGGGTTAACAAATCTCAACCTTGAAACTTTGAAACTTTTGTTTTATATGCCCCAACTACACTAATGATGGTAAATAATGTTACCTACACTAATTGATTTAAAATAGCCATAAATTTTTACTATTAATGAATATTTTTACCAACTATAGGTACAAAGTTTTCCCAACTATAGTACTATTGGGATCCATGCACTTCGTAAAAATATTCATGAAAAGTACAAACTTATAGCATTTCTAAAATAGTTAGTATGGGTAGCACTATTTACCATCATTAGTGTAGTGAAGTTCCACCGTCGGTAACTCCTAGTAGCTTGTGCATGTCCTCTTCTCTTTCTTAGTTGCAAAGTCATCCAAAAATTCACTTTAATCCATAATGGCATACAATTGTTGTTTGTATCTTTGAGATGAAGCAAAACACATCCCTTGCCGTTGCAAATTGCAGACGAGCAGTCCAGCAATTACCATTGCCATTGCTTGAAATCTCCATCTACACTAAATAGTGAAATTACATTGCCCCTCAATAATTTCTTGACATTCCACACTACGTAAATATTTATTGCTATTGTACAAGAATGTACTACTTGAATTATTTATTGATGCAGTTTGAACTCATGAACCTCCATGTGTACCAATGGAAGTTTTTGTAAAAATATTTGTTAACTTTGGTGGCTTATAGAGTAACCTTCTTGGGGTAAGGCAACCTAATTGTAAAGGCCCCACTATTGAACACGTATTGTGGTAATTGATGTAACATCAATTAAAACATTAGCGCTAGCAGCCTGATCCAATCACAATTTAGAGAACCTCCGCAATCCTAGCCAAGGGTTTGTCAAGGCTCCATATTTCTCCTATTGTCATTTTAAAAAAGAAAAGAAAAGGAGAAGGCGATACCAAATGAAAGAAAAACAATTTGCTGATAACTTTTACAAATGATTGAATTTTTTTTGTTCCTATGGTAAAAATGTTCTACTAAACAATCAACATCCCCTAATTTTATTTTCATTTTAAAATATTCAAAATTGAGAGTAGAAAATAACTTTCTCCGTTCTTTTTACTTTTATTTCCTCCAAAATAGAATTCTTTACAACTTTTACCTCAATATTTGGAAAAGAATGTTTCAAGTGCTTTTGAGAAGGTATCAGTATATGTAATTCCAAAAAACAATTAATATTATTTAAGAATATATGTTTTGTTGCTTGATTTGATATAGAAATTGAAATCAAAAAAATTCTTTTAACTTTTGCAATGCTCTTATTGGAATTACATGAAACAAAGCTTCACACGTAGATCCTATAGTAAGTAGCATCCATTTTCAAAATTTCATGCAATAATTCAAGTTATAAAATCAATAGAGCTTGTCCAAATTTTCAAGAAGTTCAAAGTAGGTTCTTTGGTCTTTCAAGGATTAATATCTAAGTGCTTAAAATTCCATTTTTTAGATGATGAATGTAAAGATTCAAGGAAATGTTTGTCAAAAAATGACTTCTCATCCATCCTAAAGAAGTTAAATCTCTTATAAGCAACCTTCTTGTAAGACCAATACGATGAAAATACAGTAAGTAATATATTTGGACAAAGATATAAGCATACATGTACAAGATCTCAAAAAGAAAATAACCTAGTTTCAAGGTCTTTTTCATCAATAAACAATGAAAAATGCTATTTCTATTGCAAAGAGCAAAAAACTTTTAAAATTTATATTTTTGCATATTTAACCATAGAATTTTGCACTAGACTAATATAAAAATGTATCAAAAAGAAATCAAAATCTTTGACAATGTAGAGTGCTCATTCAAAGTACAAAAAACAATTTTTTTTGCTCTCTACGTGATTAGATAATAAGACTTTGAATCTTCTTAACTACAAATTTTTGCACTAGAAATTTTGAATTTCTAAATATTTTGTTCAAAAATTGAATTGAGGGTTTGAAGAAAAAATTCAAAATACAACAATTTGATACTTATTCTTAAAACAATTGTTTATTAGAAGTAAATATAAGATAGTTTGAAAATCTAATTAACTCCTAAAGGACCAAGGCCTTTTTTCTGTGAAAAACTCAAACTTGCCATTTCTATAGCAAAAGGTAAAAAATTTGGAAATTAGTTTTTGCACGTCTAACCATAGGATCTTACACCTAACTTTTATGAGGATGTATGGAAAAGATTTCAGAATTTTTGGACCTACAGATTGCAAGATATCTACGTTTAAAGTGAAAAAAACAAGTTTTGCAACATATTACTAGACTAGATTATTTGACTGTGAACCTTTTTATCTTTAATTTTTTTGCACCATAGAGTTTTGAGCTTTAAATCTTTATGGTAGAGAATTGTATCGAGAATCTAGGGAAAAAAAAATTCTGAAAAAATTTATTTCTGATTCTTTACAAAATTGTTACGTAGAAGTAGATACAAGATTGAAGGAAAATCTAATTTATTAATATCTCTAAGGTGGAATTAAAATGCATTAATCCCAATGGTGGTATTGTTCTAGCATTCAAAATAAATCCTTTAAGATTTTTTTTCCACAAAATTGTAAAAATTGCATTTAGAAATGAATCCTACAAGTTTTTATTTCAAGAAGATGCTCCAATTGCCCCCAAAACAAGACTGACAATAACTTTCTCATAACAAATCCAAATGGAATGATTCAGTTTTTTTCATGTAGACAGAATTATAAACTATGAGATTATTTTTTAAATTCAAATTTTTGAAACTTTTTTTTGTTGCCCCCTCTCTCCCTTCTCCCCTGTGTTGAGTTGTTTTGGGCATAACTTTTGTTTCTAGGCACCAATTGAAAAAAAAAATATTCCCATGAAGATGATTTGCTTTTCTATCTTCAGAAAAAGTTTCAAAAAATCAAGACAAAAATTGAGACCGTAGGTACATGCCCAAAATCCTCCTTGTCCACCCAAAGGGACAAATGGTCCTTTAGGGGTTAACTAAAAGCTCCAAGATGGAATTGAAATACACTAATCCCAATAGTGAGATCATTCTAGAAAGCAAACTAAACTATGTGAATTTTATTTTACTTGTGAGAATTGATTTTAATAATGAATTCTATAAGTTTTTTTTGTCATATATGAAACCAAAAAGTTCCATCTTTCACATCACTAATCCAAATGGAATGAATCCAAGCTTTAAAATTTTGAAAGATACAATATTTGACAAAAAATATCAAATTTCCAATTTTTCAATTTTGTCTTTTTCGTGGCAAATTGCATTTGGGCTTAGGTTGGCATAACTTTCGCTTCAAGGTATTGACTAAAATAAAAATCATGTTTCCAAAATGCTAATATGATTTTCCATCTCCAATTTTTTTAAGAAAAACATGTCCAGAATTGAGGTCACACAACCCTACCCAAAAAAACAAAAGTCCCCCAAGAGAACTTTGAGACTTTAGGAGTTAACAATGTTAAAGGTGTTAAAGGCTTACATTTTCTTACATCCTTTTTAGATGTAGATGTAATGCCAATCTCTTTTTTTTTTCCAACGCCAATAAGTTTAAAAAATATCCAAGCTCAAAATTTTTCTTGAAGGTTTCTGAAGAGGAATAATTCAATTTGTAAATGAATTAATTCTCTTATGGTTGAACATAATTGGTATACATTTCATTTTTAAAAATTACATCAGCTTTTATTAGTGATTTTGAGGAAAAACATGATGTCCTTGAAATATGCATGCTCTCTATGTTATAATGATCCATGAAACTAAAGCATTTTGATTTGGAGGAACAAGGATTTAATTGACGCATGTTTATTCCTTTTGTAAAATAGTGTAAGTCAATCTTGGATTAATTTAAAAATAGGCAAATGTTTCTCAAGATAAAAACAATGTAAAAACAATAGCTATACCAATATCTAACTAGCAAAGAACCCACTGACAATTCACTCGTTAATTTTAGTATGGCTATGGCAATTTTTTTTCGTAAATCCCATCATCCCTAAGATAGAAAAACACACTAGTTTTTAAAGAATATAATTTTGATTCCAATCAAATGCCCAAGAGGAAAGGTTATGCCATCTTAAGTCCGAAATAGAGTTCTTTTAGATGTACAAAAAATCACAAAAAATCAAAATAAATTTTTCATTTTTTTTTTCTCATAAAAAAGTTGTATCTATTGTAAATGTCAGTATTTGATTCATTCCATTTGGACAAGTGATGAGAAAGCATCTTCTTGAAAAAATAACTTCTAGAATTCATCTTTGAACTCAATTTTCAAAAAAATGCAAAGTACAAAGTTCTATAGGGTTCAATTCTCTTTCTTCAACAATCCAACCAATGATTAGTGTGTTTTAATTCCATCTTAAAGTTGTTAATGAATCTGTTTATCCTTCAATCTCATACCTATTTCTACTTAACAGTTATTAAAGAATAAAAATCAATTTTTGGTTTAGTGTTTCCTTTTCCTATGTCATCTCTAACATGTCTAGTTTGAACTTGAATGGTTACAATTCCCAAAAATTGATACAAATGATCAAAATGTTGGATTCTTGTTCAATTTAAAGCAAATTCCTAAAAGCTCAAAAAAGGCCACGGGCATTTAAGGGGTAATATTTATTTGACATGAACTTCCTCGTAGTGTATTCATGAAATCATTGACATGGCAATTGGAGCACAATGCTCATAAATACACCATTTATGTTTTTTGTGCATTACACAAGATTTGAGGTCACTAAAAGACTCCGAGTTATCTTGAGTTCCCGAACTTTGAAAACTCACCACATCAGAAATCCGACGTGGTCGAGAGATTGCCACGTCAAAAAACATTAATTAATCTTCTAAATTGGTTTTAAATATTTACAAAAAATCAAAACAAAAATTTATAGTTTTTTAGCATTTAAAAAAAATTAAAATTAAAATTATTTTTTTAAATAAAAAACTTTGGTAGTGGTAACTACTCTACTACCCTAAAACGACCTTTCCTTGCTCTCAAATCTTATGTAATGAATGATAATGTTGCATTTAACAATATTCAACATGACTTTAGTAAAACAATGCTTAAATTATTGGACTAAGTTTAAGATATGTTTGCACTTGCTATGAAAGAGTGTTTTTACTGAGGGTCCTTGGAATGTATTTTGACCTATTTCTAGAGTGAATCCACATTGCAAACATCACCCTTATTCACCGCACGCACATGCTGGCGGGTTCAGCCTGGCGGGGTGGCGGAACTCCCCTGGCTGACTTGAACCCTCCCTGCACCAGTCCACCATGGGTAATTGAAGTGGGGCTAGTTGATTTCTGGGAGGTTTATCTTTGTAATCTCTTACTTTGCTGATTTGTCCTCTCCAATGTTTCTCCAAGGCAAGTTGCTCTCCAACACACGAAATGTTGTTTCTCTTTGATGCTGCTTTGTATAAAAGGGTGAAAAAGTCTAATGTTCGGAAGAGACTATGTAAGAGCTCATTGTCTTTTCGGACAATACTTTGTAAATTTTTGTAAGAAATAAAATGGAATCGGCATCTCTACCAAGTCGTTTCATATAATTTGGATCTTTATGGAATTAGTTACAAGTTTGGTCTAAGAAAAGGGATTGACCAATTTTCTTCATCTATTTTCATTTTGCTTTCAAACTTACACTAGTCAAATGTATATCCATACCATGTTTTTTTTTTTTTCATTTTTTATGAAGTGCAAGAGTGGCGATATTAAATGTTAAAGTGGTGCTAAAAATTTCAACATTCATCCACATATTGGATAGAAAATATCACAATAGTACATATCACATATTCCAAATTATATTTTCATCTACAATCTGGCGATTTCATGCTATCGTTTTTTAAAACTTGGAGTTTTTTGGCAATTTCATCCAAGATTTTGCTATTTATGTTCTTAGGGCTTGGTTTGAGGTCCATCATTTTGGTGCAAATTGACAACAAATTGCCTAAGAAAAAACACTACTCCAGATATGTTATTAACCCCTAAAGGCCCAAGGCCATTTTTTTTGTGAAAAAACACTCAAAACTGCTATTTGTTTAACAAAGAGTAATAAAATTGGAAATTGTTTTTCTTGCACATCTAATTAAAGGATCTTACACCTAACTAGTATGAAGATGTATGGAAAAAAATTTAGGAATTTTTGGACCCACAGATTGCAAGGTATTTGCGTTTGAAGTGAAAAAAACAAGTTTTGCAACACATTGCGTACTAGATTAATTAACTTTGAACCTTCTTAACTTTAATGTTTTGCACTACAAAGTTTTGAGCTTTAAATCTTTATGTTGGAGAATTGCATTAGATGTTTTTTCAGCCCCGCAAGAGCCTGTTTCGGGGCTGTTCCCTAAAACTGTTCCTTGCACAGGGAACCAGCGACTGCTGGTCTAAAATTTTGAATTTCAAATTTTTTTTTTTTTTTTTTTTTTTTTTCCAGAAATCTTAGAAACTGTAAAGAAACTGAAAACTGATTTTTATTTTTATTTTTATTTTATTATTATTTTTAAATAATTAATAATTAATTAATATTATCTGACGTGGCAGTCTCTGTGCCACATCAGACTGCCTACGTGGTAGAGTTCCAAAGTTCCCAATGTGTTCCCACAGCTAGGGAACTCGCAGTCTTCTAGACGGTCCAAAAACATCTAATGTATAGAAAATCTTGGAGGCAGTAGACAAAATTAAGAAAAAACTTAATTTTTATTTATTTTTAAATTGTTAAGCAAAAGTAGGTACATGATGAAAGGAAAATCTAATTTATTAATATCTCTAACTAAAGGTGGAATAAAAATGCACTAATTGAAGTGGTGGGATTGTTATATCACTTCAAGAATTGATTTGAAGTGATATATGTGGTTCTATGTTGGACCATGAAACACTTTTCAATCATGTTCATGCACTTTTTCATYTGAATTTGGCATCTTCATCCAAATTTTTAGTAATATGGAAAATTTTGGGTAAAAAAAGATTATTTTTAGTTGGTGAAAAGTTGACATTTGTTTTGAAATAGTGCAATTTGGCCCCACGATGCTAAAAAAAGGCTCCTTACATCATCTTAGAAATCCAAGGCTGCATTGTTTATATCAATGTATTGAATATATTTTAGCAACTTAGTGCATATCACATCTTTTAGACATAAATTAACTTGAAGTACAAGAACAATTGGTGATGAATTTTATATAAATTTTTAATGACATTTGTTTGTATAAATAAGAGATTTTATAAAAATGCTCAAAATAATATAAAATATAAATAAAAAATGAAAATAATAGGAAAAAAGATCATGGTGTAATTGATGTACTTTTGAACTTACACGAAGAGAAATTCATTAGAAAAAGTTCAAAAGTGGTGTATTTTTTAACTTTGAACTCGAGTTTGCAATGTCCTTCAAGAGTTAAACACATAAATTTCATTGATAAAGAATATTGTAGTTTGTTTTTGAAGATACCACTTAAGAATTGATTTCCTTTTCAGTGTGATTAGTCCTATTCCAATAATTTTCAATATTTTTTCAAACTAGGAAGTGAAATGGAATAGACATGTAGCCAAAATCGTTTCATATTTTTGAGACCTTTTCTGAATTGGTTTTGAATTTTCAAAGTTGAAACACATTGGTCACAGAAGGAAATATTCACCAATTTTAAAACACAAACAAAAAAACACAGTGATTTTCACCCACTTGTGCATGGCATGGCGGAAGTCTTGTGCATGGGAGAGGCAGTAGATGCCTTAACTCCGCCCTGGAATTCCGGCCCAGCAAATTAGCACTCGCCACCTGGCCAAGCGGGTGGTGGATGGGTTCCCAGCATGTGCGTGGGGTGATTGCCAAGTGTGTACATACCTTAAAGTTAATAATTTAAAGGCGACGATAATGTATATTTCAAACATACATGTTGCTATTGTGATGCAATTAGTCAATTAGCCTCTTGATTCCACCATTCACGTTTGGAGAACATTGAAGAGCTTGAATGCCTCATGCCCTTTTCCATTTAACCCTTCAAGTTCAATCATCATATTCTAATACTAACAATTGCTTCTAAATATTCCACCCCAGGTTAAAAAATCTTTATTTATATTATTCTWTCATAAATCCAAATTTACATTCTATATATAAAGAACATTTTTCTATATATATAGAACCAGGCACACGACTACTGTAACACTCAAGTACTATAGTTTCTTCACTACTTGCACATTTTCCATCAAACTTGCTACATATGCGCAAAACAAAACTAACACTTTTGGAAAACCTCTAACCACTTTGGTTACCAACTACAACTATAAAAAAAAGACATTTTACTTGTGCCCATTTCCATGTTGTTGGTTTTAAATTTGCTCATTGGTCGAGAAGTGTTGCAAGTGGGAACAAAGCGCTTCCAAAACCAATGACCCGTCCACACCAACTCCATCTCTTCAATGGGGATGCCCTTGGTCTCCGGAATGAACCAATACGTGAACGCCATCATCACCACCACCCAACCCGCAAAGAACAAAAAAACACCCCACTTGAAGGCACACAACATGGACAAAAACACTTGCCCAATGACAAAGGTGAAAAACATGTTGGTGGACACGGTGATGGCTTGCCCTGCCGATCGCGTATCCAAAGGGTAGATCTCACTTGGGATCAACCACCCCAAAGGACCCCAAGACCATGCAAAAGAAGAGACGTAGACGCAAATCAACACCACCGCAATCCACCCCAAGGAAGAAGACATAGTGGTGCCCTTCAATCCTATTGCAAGGATGATGCCCATTGCCACCTACACAAGTCCGCACAACCTCACATGAATAGATAGAAAGCATGTGCCAAGAGGAGCGAGCTACCCTTGCCTCAAAGGAATGGAAAACCTAGATATCATGGACAAAGTAGAGACCCATGTGAGTTAGCAATGCAACAATGAAAGCCATCCATTGTGCCCTATGCCTTGGTTGATCTTGAATGAATGGAATTACGTACACCCAAGGGTAGGATACACAAAAAAATCCATGGATCAATTCAAGAGGTTGGACTGTACCTGGGCCACAAACATTTGGACACAAGCTTCAAGGAGGAGCCATCGCCGACCCTTGCGATCCACCACAAAAACGGCCACCAAGGTGGACAAGACATTCACAGCTCCCACAATCACCGAAGAATACAACGCGGCGGAGTTCCCAAATCCCACTGCCGCCGTGAACGCCACTCCAAGGCAAAAAGCCACGCCGGCGATGAGCATGGTGGCCTTGCGCCCATAGTATCGCGTGGTGTACGAGCTCACAAAAGAGGCAAGGAGAGCGGTGATGTAAAGCGAAGAAGTAAACGCTTGGAGCTTTTGGTCATTGTATTTGCAATACGCACTATCCGTGTTGTCGTGCGTGTGCTTCTTTTCAAGGACGGCGGGAAARAACTTGAAAAGAAACTCATCCATGAATGTCACACCACCTACAAAAGTACGTTCCCCCCACCACACCACACACACAAAAAGAATATTTGTGAGTGCAAATCCAAAAGACTACCATCAAGCGTGGAAGGACAAGGAGCAAGAGCTTGAAAAGAAACGYACCTATGGACATTGCCCTAGGCCTACAATCCTAGATGACTCATAGAACACAAAATGCGACATTATCTTGTAAAACTCCACATGAACATGGCAATCGTCAAGCTTTAAGAAGACAAAACGACAACCTAGACACAAAAAGTGCATCAACTTTTCCAATGTTTACCTGAGATGCCCACATCATATCCAAACATGAGACCGCCTGAAGCAGCAAGAACGCAAACGAGCCATAGAAAGAATGTAGTTCGACTAGGATAGTGTTGGATCTCTCCCACAAACCCCATGGCTCCGTGGGCCATCTTGTGGAACAACGCTCACTACAAAGGTGCAAGTCTCACTAAGCAACAATACAGCAAGCTCTTCAACAATAGAATGCGGCTAAGCGTTAACTAAGACCACTTGTACGGAGTTCAACTTGTGAGAAAGATGCAAAGACAGGTAGGTGGAATGTGCCTTTATACCCTTCTTTGAACGTACGAGCAAGGCTCCATATACAAGTGAACCTCAAAAGTGTTCCATGGTCATCCTCCTCACAAGGCTTCAGAAAAAAGGGCATTCGTAGTGGTTGTAATAGTATCTTGGAAATATCATGATATGTTTTTAGATATATAAATGATTTGCTTCAATGACTRAAGAATATGGAGGTATACATATATTCATTTTATGCTCTCCAAAAGTAGGGTAATATTATTGACATTTATCGGATGTATGCTTCTTGTGAAAGGAATATTTAAAACCAAAAAATAATTTAAGTGCCGAAATGCATGTCTGTAGATCTGTTTTTTTGAATTATTACAAAAGGTTGAAAAGTTGTTATTTAGTATTAAATTATTAATGTACATCAAAATTAAGCATTTGAATTTTTTTGGATTAAAATCGTGTACAATGCCTTAATTCTTCAATCTTCATAGAAAAGTTATGTCACTAGATTTGATTTAATAAAATTTAATCTTATAATTTTTAATACATTCTTATTTACTAAGTTATCTACAATATATATTACTTACTATAATGAAAATATATTTACTTATTGAATTTAAATGTACTCAATAATTAATAATAAAATAGGGTATAAGATTGGAGTATTTTCATTGGTAATGATGATGACTTGAGGGTCTTTTGACAATTTTTCCTATATATTTCTGTCATATAAAACTACAATATACTTAGAAATTCAATTTTTTTGTTATTTTAAGTGAATAATTTTAAGGAATACCTATATTGTTCTATAGTGCATTGGACGTGTTTTTAGTTTTATATTTATAAAGGGTCAAAGCGGCTATGTTAAATGTTGTAGTGGTGCTCCTAATTTCAACATTCATCAAAATCTTGGATAGAAATATTCTATTAGGACATATCAAATATCCATAATTATGTTTTGTCCACAATTTGGCGTTTATATCCAAATGCCACATTTATCTACTTTTGGACTTTTGAAAGTCCAAAACTAATAATAGTCATCGTGAGAAAAAAATGGTTACCTGGAGATAATGCAAAAAATTGGGAGAATTATAAAATCATCAAGAGATTTGTGAAAATATTGGGAGATCTCTTGATGTTGTAATCCGGAGATCATTAGATGTAAAGTCCAAAATTCATTGAATAGTCCAAAAGTAGTTAAATATGGCATCCAAGTTTTCTTTTTCTAATTTGAAGTTTTTTGGCAAATGAATGTCATCCAAGATTTTATTGTTTATATTGTAAGGGCTTCATTCAGAGCCCATTATATAGGTGCAAATTGACAAAAAATTGCCAAAAGAGAACTTTGATCAAAGTGTTATCAAGTGATTGGAGAAACTAGTTTTATGATTTTTTATTTTCACATTTAGGATGGGTGGTGTTTAGGGATAACCTTTGAGTYAGGCATGTTTACCCAAWATTCATTAAATTTTTGGCTTTTWCATGAGATTCTTTATAAGTTTTACGCAACTATGTGAAAGCTTTTTATATAACATAAGAAGGCAATTGCAAGTAAAATGGAACAAATTCCTTCAACCTAAACCAAAAGATACATGCAATCTATAGATGTTGAAATCGTAAAACAAATGTTTTTAAAGTCTAATTGATCATATCGTTTGAAATATGAGTTTTTTWTTTTATTTTATTTTTTAATTCAAATGGATGAATTAGACTACATCATATAATTTCAATGCTTGTGAGAATTTGGATATTTTAGGATGGCGTTCATTGGGCGAGCGCAAGCTAAGGTGCCTTGCAAATGTAACTTAGAATCTAGGCTAATATGTGATATTGAAGGGCAAATTTTTTAGGATGGAGTTCATTGGGGGAGCGCAAGCTAGGGTGCCTTGCAAATGTAACTCAGTTATAGTACAATAGAACCTTTGTAAACCAAAGGGTTTAGGACCATGTGACAAAGCTATGCTACACAAATTTGTTTGATTACAGAGGATTGTTTTTAGTGGCATATCTTTTAGGATGGAGTTCATTGGGTGAGCGCAAGCTAGGGTGCCTTGCAAATGTAACTCACTTATAGTACAATAGAACCTTTGTAAACCAAAGGGTTTAGGACCATGTGACAAAGCTATGCTACACAAATTTGTTTGATTATAGAGGGTCATTTTTAGTCATATCCTTTGTAATGGGGACAAGTACAAAGCTATGCTACGCAAATTTGTTTGATTATAGAGGGTCATTTTTAATCATATCCTTTGTAATGGGGCGCACCTGATCCTCGACGCGGCGGTTGGGGATCCACTTGAGCGCCGGGAAGAAGTCGCGCCAGTCGACGTCGATGACTGCGAGCAGAGGATCCACCACCAGCGCCTGGAAAATCTCCCATGTCGACAGGCGCGCTCCCAGCTCCGGGACTTCGACGTTGTCGGGAACGTATCCCCATACCTGCACATCGAATCCATCGCTCCCACTTTCAGTTCGCTTCAAACTTCGGCAACCGTGTGTACATTAGTGGTATCCAAACCTCGAGAAATGGACCCTGAAACAGAATCAGCCACGAATCACGAAGAATTTCGAGTTCGAGAACATCCTCGCTTTCTAGCTCAGCGTCAATTGGAACGTCAACTGGAACATTTGAGTCTACGGTAGACTTCAAAAACACAAAATTCACTAACGGAGAAACTTTGAGGATTTTAATTGGTGATTATCGTTTTGTAAGGTGATTAACAAGAGTGACTGCACAGGATGGGGAATCGTGTTCAGTGCACTGTGCCGTGTTCCACTGTTGCGGAATTTTGCCTTCTAGCAACGCATTGATTGCTGGAGAGCGGATGAATGCATCACCTGGTTCATGGCGAAGGGGAAGAGGGCGCGCTCCACGTAACGGCGGACGTTCACGACGCCAGTGGACTTGGGGTACCACTTCAGTTCGTCCAGCACGCCGTCCACCATGCCCACCAGCGCTGCCTCTCGCATGTCTCGGTTCTTAATCTGCACACACAGCACCCAAATTCATGTCAAAACTCATGTCAACATGCGTCTTGGCTACGAAGATTTTGCAGGGAATTAAAGTGACGAGACCGGAGTGTGGACTGTGGAGTGAGTACCTGCGTGTTGGGCCCGAGCAGGTTGGTCATCAACATTTTCTTCAGCATGCGATGCTCGTCTCCGTAATCGGACATGGCCACCATCGTCTTCTCCCGCGTCAAGACGCGCAGCGCCAAGGGCATCTGCCGCTGCGATATCGACGCATACTTCGTCACCATCACCTGCACACATTCGCCACTTGAATGTTAGTCACGTCACTTGCTTCTTTTGTAAGTCAGAGCATGGAGAGATCGACTTCAGGCAACAGTGGCAACACACTCGAAATGAGTGTTTTTCAGGGCGACACAAACTCCGGTTGTTACCAGCCGTGTGTGCATTAGAAGATCGACGTAAGGTAATCACGAGAATGTGATAATCGTAGAAATGGACACATATGTTACAATGCGAACTCCCAGTTTGTTGAAACAGCATGCCCATGTTGGTTATTTCATGATGTTTCAGCTTGGGATTGCACAAATTTGTTTTGCAGGTATTTTCACAGTTGCTGATGATGACAAAACTGGCACTTTTCTAGTCACCCTTAATGGAACCTCGGATTTATTACCATCCCCAGTTTTCAGAACATTGTGCACTTGAATGTCACAATTTCGGCGTTCAGAAACACAAAACTTTAATAAATATGATCCACTTAAGGAAGTGAGCATGTTTCAGGCTGATCAGAAACTCAAAGTTGTTATTCAATACTAGCAATGTACAATAAGAGATCGACAAATGGCAATCACAAGATTCTGTTTACTACAAGAATGCACACAATAAATTACTAATGCAAACTCCCAGTTGATTGGAAGTTCCCAATGTTGATTTTTAGTGTCGTTTCAACAAAGGGTTTGCACTAATTTTTTATGAGGAATTCTTGCATGATTGTTAAAACTGACAAAATCGTCACTTCTCTAGTCACCCTAATGGAACTTCAGATTTACACCAATCCCAGTATTTGGAGCTCCGAGCACTCGAATGTCACAATTTTGGAGCCTTACAAACACAATAATTTTACCTAACATGACCCTAAGGTTAGTGCAGGTCCTTACCTCCTTGGCAAGGTCGGCGTTATTGATGACGAGTTGCGTGATACTGCCCACTTGGATAGTGTAAATGGGTCCATGCTTCTGAGCCCAGGCTGTGAAGGTGCGGAAGGGYCTCTTCTCAGTCAGTTGCAACAAGTTGCCCAGCACTGGAACCCCCCCGGGAATAGCTGCAAAGTACACAGAACTTCATTTCAGTACATATGCCATTCTATGACTCTTAAATCCAGGATTTAGCCACATCTTCGTAGCAACTATTTCCTCACCTGAACACCGTTTGAGGGAAAAGAAAAGAGAAATAATAAAACCACAAAAGATGAGACAAATTTATATGTTTAACCCCATGTCCACACACGACGACCAGACGTAAAGAAATCAGTGCTTCAATGATATGAACTCCATTCTCACCGTCGTTCTGAAGTCAATGGTTTGCATGAGGACTAGCTCTAGATCTCTACTGTGCAGAGAATACCGTACAATCTGAAGTTACTGTACAAAGTTGAAGTCGGTGTAAAGTGTTCTACTTTCAAACTTTTCTGTTGGAAGATTCAAAGCATCTCCAAAAAATACTAAAAATTCCACCTGAGTGTCGAAGGCTACCTTGAATTCACATATCATTGTGACGATAATGGTTCAAACGCTGGCTGGATAAGCAGCCTRTYCCCAAACGGRTTGCAATTTCCAACAACTTTTACTGTCAAACKCTAAAACCTTTTCTGAGTGTAACGTSAAATTCGTTAATAGTGGCGCGATTACAGTCAGTGTCAAAAATTGTGACATGTGTTACTGGAAACTTCTTTTTAGTGACGTGTTGTTTTCAACGTTTTTTTGCATGGTGGTACAAAGGGTGGGGGATAATTTCTACTAGGGGATCACGCAAATGTAACCGAGGATCAAATATTTGGTGTAACCAAAGGTTTGGAGACTGGACGTACCAGGCGGGAGTCTTTTCCTGGTTCCAAAGTTAATCCGGGCGACGAGGAAAAGGATCCAAATAAGYCCAAGGGAGATGATCAATGTGTTGGCAGTAAGCTCCTCCCCCACCAGGATCTTCGCCGCAGCGGTTAGCCCTGGAGGCATGGTTTTCATTCCCTCTGCCCATTGTTGCCGCAAGTGGTGRACCAGCAGTTTCGCCATGGCTGCCTTTTCAATTCACTTGCACCTTCTTCTCAAACGCTCGCTCATGTACACCTGTGCAGTCACATTCGGGCGTCACTTTTCAGTCGTTGCCAGAATTTCTGAGAGCAGCCTGGCAGAGAGAGCAGGAGAAACAGAAACACTGAACTTGCTATAAATGTTTGATTCAACAAGGGCAGCAATCGACAACGAACAGAGAATTCTGTAAAACCACAAATTACGGAGCATTCCATGTCTCGGTTTTGCGTGTCTGAGGTGTCTGAGGTTCCAGACCGGTATTGAAAGTGCTAGTGTCTTCAAATTCTGAAATTATAACTAATAAAGAAACCTACTAAAACAACGAAGAAGAAGAAAGGAAACTCTCTCTGAATTACACGAACTACATAATCCAGGTATATATCCTCAAGCCCAAGCTCAATTAGGCTGACTCTGAAAATCGACTCGTCAATTGAAAACCAATTGCTGCATGGTCGCGATACGGACTGTGCAGCAATCAGTAACCAACTTACCGACACATCCCAGAGCACTTTCACGCCTAGGTTGTAGTTTGCAACGATTGCACCTTAATCCACTGGATGCACCGGTTGTTGAAACTAAAACGTTATAGCAACAAAACTGGAAACCCCTGATTATGAAAGCACCAATTACAAGGAATGCCTCTCCGAGATGCAAATCGAACCAAACGACTTGTTGTAAAAACTAGTACAATTGAGCCCAAACAACTGCATCCCTCAAACGCACACAAATCAAACCAGTTCCTGCATGCACCAGTTGTGCAGGACCCCACGGTCGATCGAACTCCACAACAACCAGAACGTCACAACGACTCCTTTCTCGATACCACAACACAGTCTTAGCAATGAATCCACTGGATGTACCGAATGTTTGCCTGAAACATGAAAGTTCCAGGTCTGTATACATAACTGGGAACCCTCTGAAATCGAAAGCAACTAAAGAAGGAAAGCTAGCGGCTCCGAGGTACAAACATTAAATGCAATTTCACCAACTCGTTGTAAACATTAGTATAATTAAGCCCAAAACAACTGCATAATTACTACATATCCCTCCTCTAAAGATCACAAATCAAACCAGTGTCTGCATGCACCTGTTGATCGAGCAGAACCCCGGTACGTCGCGTCAGGATCGACAACAGACACCACAAGAGACACCACGGGTGACTCGTTTCTCGATAACACATGCAAGCTAGACCGTTCTCGGCRATGGACGGACCTACTTAWGTACGGTAGCTAGAGCCCGGCTCTCTCTCTAAACGAACAAGCTCAAGTCAGAAAATGRTATTTCTTGAACTCCGAAGCTGCGCACGTCTCGAGCCCCGTCCGAGCATTTAACGAGCTCGTCGTCACTCAGGCAGTGTCCGTCCTTAAATGCGCRATTAGAGTACTCCCTCTCATAATCCCAGTCAACGTCGACGCGGTCGTCGATTCCAGGTAGCAAATTTGGAAAGCCACAGAAGAGAAGTAATTGCGGACTCCTCCCCCGCACCTCGAACGAATGAATGATTCTTCTGCAAATAAAACTGACAAGTTTAAAGCTGAAGCTACGTCCTGAGCTCCCCACAGATCGAAATTTAGTAAGGTTCCCAAGCATCTGCACCTGGACGTTAATCACCTATTCACCTGTAAGTTAATGGAAACCACAGGGGTCTCATATGCAGTTCCCGGTGTTCAAATTCGCGGTGAGTCTCACTTTCCCCGGCGTGTAGACACTGGTGAACACCTGGAAAAGCGAGACTTACCGGGAATTTTAACACCGGGAACTGCATATGAGACCCCTGTGAACTACACTAATTCCTCCTAACAGTGCGTGTGACCCTAATTTACTTGTCACTTCTTTACCAGGCCCTTGTATTGTGAKAGCACCAGTTTGTGTTTCAAATTAATGCAGGCGGAAATGTAACTCTCTTGTTGTAAACCACAAAGTGAAATTTCCACAATGGTGAAATTTTGTGGTGGCACTGATTTTCTGTAGGTCATGCTAATTTATAGGCCTTTTCTAGTAAGACAAAGCAGTGTAACTTAATTAGGTTTGATCGGACGTGGTCTGGCTAGCTTGGGATTAATTATTTGGGGGGAGCCTGGTATCGTGGGTTTTGAGTGAGTGCATGCATGGRTGTGGCTGGAGCGAGGGATTGATTGTGGGATTGGAAAAGTGGGTATAGAAATTAATAAGTTTAAGACGCGGGAGGAGTTTAGTTGACGACCAGATTCCGGGAGATCGAGCTTCAATTTCAGTTGACGGTGTCGTCGTCGCTGGCCGGAGCGCGCATCAAGAACGGAAAATATATGCTCGTGATGAGTTGTGGGCCAGAATTGCGAGTTGAAAACAATGAGAAGAAGTTCATTTTGTTGCGGAACGTATCGCGCATTCGCGCGCTTGCTGGCGAGCGATTTGGGGTTTTGTGTTGGGGAGTGTGTCGCGGAGTCGGAGCCGGGGCCGGGACCCAGCTACAGTACGTAGCCACTCATCGAGATTAGTCCTGGAGACCAGATTCTCTTTGTCCTGGACTGGCACTTGCTCCCAAGTCTTGTATTTTACGGTAACAACCTCCCCTAAACTCAATCCTCTCTAATAACTCAATAAAGTGATGTCAGTCGACAAGGGTTTTTTTAAGGCCCGACAATTTTCATTACTTTTGACTACAAGGTTAAAAAGTTATGGTATGATATGGAGTTTTTTCCCGGATAGGTAATCGAGCATATTAGTAAAAAACCACGTTTCCTTATTAAAAAAAAATTTGAAACTATTTTTTTAGATTTATAAGTATGTGGAAAGCTTTTAATCATTCCATTTAAATTAAGTGAGATGAAAGTTACAAAGAGTTTTAGTTTACATTGGGTAGTTATGGATTCTTTGCTATATATAAAAATAAACTTTGAAGCCCTTTATGAGTTTATGCAACTCAATATTTTTTTTTTTTGAAAAAGTAAATCGTTCAATGTAGATGTTTTATTACAACATAACAACCATTGGATTGACATTTTTCAATTCCATAACCAAATTCTTAACAATTTAGTATTTGAAATTGTTCTCTACTTCTTTTATTTACTATCATTTTTAGTATGTTGTACAATTCCAAATGATCATAAATTTTTCAAACATGTAGCTAACTTGCCTTGAAGAATTAATCCAGAGAATAACCACCAACATGGACATTTGTTCATGCAAATGTGACTTTGTGAAGTGCACCTGCATTGGTTTTTTGCAAGGTCCTCAAACTTTTTTGTCAATTCAAATGCTAATATCTTGCAATCCTTATGGTGGAACTTCTTAAAAAAATCCACATCTCAAACCAATGTACTACAAGATCCTATGGTTACAAGTGTCCAAAATTTTCTTTTTCTAAAATTTTGGTAGAGACATGGTTTCAAGAATTGACCATCTAAGGTGAAAAAAAGAGTTGTGGAAGAAGTCAATTGTCTGCCAAATGATTTTTTCTAGATAAAGAAATGAAAAACAAATGAATGGCAATTTAAATTGTAATTTTGTGACTTATAATGAATTAGATATGATTTTTCAAAGTAAGAAGTGCATACATTGCTATCAATACAATCATAAAATAGCACAACAATCCAAAAAAGATGAATAGTTTGTTGAGTAAGGTAGTCAATCCTAAAGTGCCACAAATTGGTATTCTGCCTAGTTACTATTATTAAGCCGGTGAGATTTTCATATTGTCTTGTTGGCAAGTGAAAGGAGGTTCCAATGCACCAAAGAATGCAACATTTGGATACAATATGCAAAAGTTATGAAGGGTCAAAGTTTGGTTCTGAAAGAGTTTTTTCCACATAGGTACATCATTGATTTTGAAGATGTACATTGTGTGAAGATGGCGCTTTTAGATCAGTGGCGCTTTGGGATTGCGTACCTTATGTTCGTGGAAATTCTAAAATGTGTGAATACAATGTATTAAAGAGAGGAATAGAAATATGTACCCTACCTGTACATTTACCGTTTATTCCTTATTGAATCCTTGTTTGCAATTCAAGTACGCATTCATGATTGATGAACATCACACTATGATATTGTGAAAGCACTATTTTATGTCCTAAAATCACGCACTTGAAGTCACAATTCCTACTTTAGAAAATGTAGTCCATTTCATCACCCACATTTATGGTTTATGGACCTTTTTTAGGGTCCATTCTTAATGCCCACCCCATTTCTAGCCCCCCTCCGATACTTGTACTAGAAATGTCACTTTTAGAGCGTTTCTGTAAAAACATAGTCAAGGAACTTGAAGGATTAAAATATTATTTGTTTATGATTGTGATTTTTACTATTCTAGTACTAGTTAGACTTTTATGAAGGATGAAGCACATTGGTAATACAATGTTTTATGGATTGTTCCAAATTTGAATTTGTAAAGGAGATGGTGATGGCAAGCTTGAAGTRCAATAYTACTACARTGTTTGATAATGTTGGTGGGTGTGGTTTGATTACTTTCAAGCTTCCTTTTGTAGAAAATRACTAATTGTGSTAGATTGRATTTGWCTTTCAATTTAGAAATAGGTGGTTTAATATGCGTGGTTCTTTGGGCATAAGCAATGATATCTACCAAAGGTATTGYTGTCAAGTCRAGGYTTAAAATGTTATGGATGAGTGGTTGGTAATTATTATTTTTGAGGTTGATGGATTCTTAGGAATAAGAGTCACTGGAGAACATAAATCTAATAGAATTGTACTCCATATTTAATAGTCATTTGATAAGTAAATTAAGTCAAGGTCACTTTTTATAGAGTAYAGGCATAGTTTTGCTAGGCATGTGCAATGTGTTGTGTCAATTCTTGAGCTTAAGTGTAGCCAATTAGGTGTTGTATGTTCATCAAAAGTTTCTACATTCATAAAGATGAAGCATCTTGATTTTGGTATGAAATAGGATTAGCTTATAATATCATATATTGCTTTATCATGTTTTTGAATATGCAATGCTTTAATGAGTCATTTTGGACAACATAATAGGACGTATAGAATTAGTTTACATATCTCATGTATCCTATAAAGTAGAGGGACCTATAACCAATCAAATAAGCAATTTTGGACATGATCTAGGGTAGTGCTAGGCAAAATAAATATTTTAAGAGGTGAGTGACAAAAATAAAGGGGAATGCAAAAAATTTGTAATTTTATCTCTTGAATTGAGATTACAAGGAATTTTGAAAGGGAGAAGTTGGGCTTGAAACATGACCAACATCCATTAGGAGAAATATGAGCCCTCCAAAAGGCTGCTAGTTCAAAATGGTCGCAATGCTATTATGGAAAAAAAAACTTTTTAAAAAAATTAAAAAATCCTCCGTGGCACTACTACGGCTACGTCAATTGTCAATAATTAAAAATAAATAAATTATTTTTTATATTTTTTATGGAAAAAAAAAAATTTGTAATGTCACAGGGCCTTGCTTTTGATTCGTTTTGACACTCTTTTAGAGAGCTCATATTTCTCCTAATGTAGAGTCATCCAATTCCAATCATTCAAGAACTACTTTCTTGCTTATTGCTTCACACTTTCTTGCTCACTATGTGTCATTAACTTATTGGTCCTAACCTTGAAAAAATCAAAAACATGCATTCCAAAGAAAAAATGGATATTTGTTCCACCATTGTTCAGAAACACAACACCCTTTTGATTGGTGATGGGGCGCCCGTTAGTAATGGGCACCTCTACCTTATTATGTCTTTGAATGTGCAATGCTTTATTGTGTGGTTTTGTACAATATAGTAGGATGTAAGGTAGATGAGCTTATCCCTACCATCTACCTACTTCCACCATTTGAATTTCAGTCCCATCTTCATCATGATAGAAGTCATCCAAATCCATTTACTATTTTGACAATTTTAGTGCATTCATTCCAACTTGAATAATGTATTAGTCCTTAATTGGTGGATACCTAAATGCTAATAGGTACATGGAGTGGTGGTTATAAGTTTTTTATGACTCCAATTATGAGCGGTTTTCTAATTTCAAGGCAAACCACTTGAGAAATTCATAGGAATTAGAATTTTTATTAGAAAGATATAATTTCATTTGGAATTCATTTGTGAAACCAGCAAACACATGTGAAAATATGTGCCCATCCTACTTTTGACCCCAAGATATTCAAATCAATGTTGTAATAGGTTGGTCTACATTATAGTCAAGTACATGTTTATTTTAGGTTATTGTCAATTCGGACTGTTTTCTTGTAGTGACAATTCCTACGTTTTACATGTCCCACACGGTTTGTCTCACCTCCTACCTTCCAACTCGTATAAAGGAATCATCTTCTCCTCTCCACATACTCAAAAGTAAGTGACTTTCAAAGCCAAACATGGTGTATTATACATGGTGTATTTTGTATGGTGTATTTTGTACGGTGTATTTTGTATGGCGTATTTTGTATGGCGTATCTTGTATCAATTGTATGGTGTATTTTGCATGGTATATTTCATGGTATATTATGCATGGTATATTATGCATGCTGTATTTTGTACAATGTATTGTATATGGTACATTTTGTATTTTGTATTGTATATGGTGTATAGTATATTGTATATAACATGTTATTTTCAAAATTGTATATGCGTCTGACATGTAGTTACACTTTTGTGACACCACACTAGACGTTGTGATGTTGTAAAAAACATCATCATGTTGTGATGCTTCATACAAACATCACATCAAACATTGTGATGTCATAAAAAACGTCCACAACTATGGGTGACACAAACCGCATAGACATAGGATGTCCAACAAAACATCAATGTAGACGTTAGCACGTCTACATTGATGTCTTTGAAAACATCCCTGCATTTCTTAAATGACCAATGAGGTTGTTCCAAAATATTGCCACGTCAGCATCTCTGAATGCCACGTCAGCCAATTTTTGAGTTGCCACATGGCATGATACGTCAAATGATACGTCATGGACGGGCGATGGATGAAAAAAGTACCACGCTAGCTTTCCTGCACTGAGGTGGACGCCAGATGTCGAACTCATGGATCCCCGTTGACTAATGTTTTTTCTGATGTCCGGCCGGATTTCGTGAAAATCCGCCTGGACATGGCGTGCAAATCGCACGTCCAAGCTAACGCGATTTTTCAGATGCTAAGATGAACGTCAAACCCTGCATCTGAATGTCAATACGCAGGATCCAGAAAAACACTGTTTTCTTTTAGTGACTTGTTGTGCAATTTATAAGGCCCATTGTATATTCACAAAATAATCAATTGATTTTAGTTTGCTATACAAAATCATTGCCAAATCCTTAGTACTTCCAGTAYTACAAAAATAACTAATAATATATAATGGTGCTAAATTATCAGATTAACCCCCAAAGGACCAAGCTGCATTTTTTGGCAACATAGCAATTTTGGGCAGCTCACTACAAATGGAATTTTCATTCTTTTACTTTGAATTTTTTTTCATGACATGTGTCCAAGGAGTAGCTTTAAGGCCCAACAATTTTCATAACATTTGATTACATTGTTAAAAAAATTTATTGCATAATATGTGATTTTCTTTGAACTTTGGGCAATATGGGTAGCCCAAAAAACTTCTTTAAAATTCACTTTTTGAAAAAATAAAATTTTTAAGTTGGTTTCTTTACAATTATGTGTGAGTGGAAAGCTTTGAATCATTCCATTTGGATTAGTGAGCTAAAAGTTATGAAGAGCTTTAGTTTGTGGGTAAGTATGGAGTTTCTAAAAACCATACCTATCCACAAACTAAAACTCTTCATAACATTTAGCTCACTAATCCAAATGGAATGATTCAAAGCTTTCCACTTATATATAATTGTATAAAACCAACTCCAAAATTTTATTTTTTCAAAAAGTGATTTTTAAAGAAGTTTTTGGGCTACCCGGATTGCCCAAAGTTCAAAGAAAATCATATACTATGCAATAACTTTTTTAACAATGTAATCAAATGTTATGAAAATTTTTGGGCCTTAAAGCTACTCTTTGGACACATATCGTGAAAAAAATTCAAAAAAAAAGAATGAAAATTCCATTCGTAGTAAGCTGCCCAAAAAAATATGGTGTTACTAGAGCACATATTTTTCTAAAATTACCAATCTGCAAGTATGTCAAGTGGTTGATCAAGCCAAAATTGCATTGACTTTAGTTCAAAATTGAAATTGCCAGAATGAGGTCATAGATTTTAAAAACACAAAAATTTCAAATAATCACCATGTCAAAAGAACCTCATTTCAAATCCATTCCAAAACGTTTTACTCCAAAAATGTTTATATTTGGTTTGTTATTGAATTTTGAAGGAATTTTGAAATTTTCCTTTCAAAATTTATAAAAAAAATATTGGTGATACCATTGTTGAATCTAACAGTACGGATGGAATCTACAACTCTTAGTCTACAACTTTTATTTGTATATCAATTCCACATTATGCTTCTAAATAGCATTTTATAATGATTTTTCTCAAGTCGTCAATTTTGGGGATGAATCTCAACGCTCTAGGGTTAAAGCAATTAATCAAATATGTCAATACAAATTCCACACAGATTTCAAATTATGTGCGTTTTGTGATTGTTTCTTTTGAATGAATAGTCACTCAAAAAGAATACCAAAGCCCAAACTCACTCAAATAAAAAGAGTTCTGTTTATTTGTAATAATCTGCAAACTATAAATTTTAGAAAATAAATTATATTCATATATTTTCCATTTACCCTAAACCATATATTAATTTTTTGATCGCATATGTGATGACAATTGCTATGGGATATGTGACCATATGCCATATAGCATATCCAAACACACATAAGTACGCACACATAATCCATATCCATATCATTTATTTGTACGCTATATATGTGTTGGTCAATTCATAGGCTTGTATGCATAACCATATCAATGTATTGTCATATAACACTAGTGTGCCCTGTGCCGTTGTCACAACCAATATGATCTAGGTGTGTAAAAAATATTTCATGAGGGATCAATAGGGGGATTTTTTGGAGGACAATGGGGTTATGGGACTGTTATTTTTCGCGAGATTAGTATGTTTTTTGTCTTACATGGAGTGGATTTTGGCAAAAGACCTCAAATAACCGTAAGCCATAACGAAAGCAAATTATCATTGTTGAAAATGTTGTCTCTTTTTACAAGATTAGTATGAGGTTTATACCACAAGATTCTTATYATTGTGGAGAAGATTTTGGAAATTAACCTCACATAGCCAAAAGCATATATCAAAAGCAAATCATTATTCAACCCCTAAGGTCCCAAGGCCATTTTTATGTCAAAAACAATTCAAAATTGCCATTTCTGTTGTATTCCTTCATTCAAGAAAAGAAACATTTTCATTTTCAAAATCTAACTATAAGATTTTAAACTTCACTTGTTTGCAATCATGTAGTAAAAATCTCATGAAGTTTGATTATACGGACTGAAAGATATAAGCATTTAGAGTTGGCAAAAAGAAGTTTTTTAAATTTTGGCTTGCAATTTCAAATGACTTCAACTGCCATTTGTGGAAAAAAATTCACTAAAGAATTTGAATTTAAATTTTTTTGTGTTGAAGAATTGAGTCTAGAGTCTATAAAAAAAATTTCAAAAAACACACACTTGATTTTCATTCTTTAAAAAATTGTTAAGTAGAAGAAGGTTCAATATTGAACTAAAAACTAAATCATTAATAGCTCTAGGATGGGATTTAAACTCAATAATACCAATGATAAAAAAAATTCTAAGAAGAAAATTTAACCTTTTCAAATAATTTCTTTTGGAAAATTGTGAAAAATGCATTCAGAATTGAAATCTACAAGTTGTTTTTTCAAAAAGATGCTCTAATTGCATCATGAAAAATAAGATTGTCCATAACTTTTAGACAAATCCAAATGGAATCAATCAAAGCTCCCCATGTGTACAAAATTACAATCTACAAGAATTTGTTTTTAAGGTTTTTTTTGGGTGAGGTGGTTTCTCCTCACCGCATCTAAAGAATGGACATTTTGTGCCATAACTTTTGCTCTTAGTCATCGGGGTGATTGCAAGAAACACTTCATGTTTTTGTCTCAAAAACGCAGTTTTTGGCCACAGTACTAGCGGTACTCAATCGTACTACTGGAACTATGTGTTAGTGGCACGCCTATCAATGTACACCGTTGATTTTCGCCACTTGCAGATCTATGCCGTTGATTTTGTCCTACTTAGTACTATGGAGTACTATGGGGTGCTATGGAGTACTACAGAGTACTACAGATGCCACTGGAAGCAAAAAATAGCAAAAAAGGGGTATGTGGACCTTTTCGTTTTTAATAATTCCAAAAAAATTTAAAAAATTATTAAAAAAAAAACATTTTGCTAGAAAAGATTGCACTTGCATTGCACTAAAAAAATAATGTAGACAATTTTTCCCCTCTTCATAGCCTTTGCGCAAAGGAAGGTCACTTTGACCCCATATGTGCAATCGACATATTGCTATTTTCATAAAAACTCATCATGAGTCCTTTCAATGTTAATAGACCTCCGACATATCCAATTTGTGGCTTCTAATTCACATTTTTGGGTCAAAAATAGGACTGAATCCCCCCAAAATGGCCAAGGTAGACACCCAATCGGGGGCAGATTAAAAATAGTAACCTAATTTTTTTAAATTTGAAAAAATTACACAATGTCTGCAACTATCACATGTACCTTCATTGAAAGTTTCATCTTAAATGGACAAAAAATGAAAAAGTTATGAGCAAAAGACCACCTGTCTAAGGGCAAGGGGACAAAAAAAAGGACAAGTGTTTCTTGCAATCACCCATCGATTGAAATAAAAAAATTATATTTCCACAAACCTAATGTGTTTTCCTATCTTCACAAAAAAAATTCAAAAAATCAAGATAAATATTGAGACCATAGAGTCCTGCCCAAACTTCATTTTGTTCCCAGAAGAGACAATAGGACTTTAGGGGCTAAGAGGTTGTCTCTTTTCACAAGATTAGTGTGAGGTTTATATCACAAGACTCTCAGCATCATAGAGTGGATTTAGGGAATAGACCTCACATGGCCATAAGCATATATTGAAAGCAATTCATAAAATTAACCCTTAAAGGACCAAAGCCTTTTTTTTGCGAAAAATCACTCAAATCTGCCATTTTTATAGCAAAGAGTAAAAAAGTTTGAAATTTTTTTTTCCACATGTAACCATAGGATCTTACACCTAACTAATATGAAAATATGTGGCACTAATTTCAAAAAAATTGGTTGCAAAAATTACAAGATATTTGCATTTAAAGTGAAAGAAACAAGTTTTTTAGCACACTATGGGACTAGATTATTTGACTTTGAACCTTCTTAACTTTAGTTTTTTGCACTATAGAGTTTTGATCTTTAAATATTTATGGTAGAGAACTAAGTCGAGAGTCTATAAAAAAATAAAAAAATACAAGAAAGCTAAATTTGTATACCTTAAAAATTGTTAAGTAGAAGTAGGTACAAGATAGAAGAAAAATCTCAATTATTAATATCTTAAAAATGGAATCGAAACACACTAATCCCAATAGTGAGATTGTTCTAGCAAACAAAATAAACCATGTGGAACTTCTTTTTTTGAAAATTGTGAAAATTGCATTCATAAACTAATTCTACAAGTTATTTTTTGTGAGATTTTTTGAAAATATGCTTAGATTGTCTAAAAATCAAGATCGTCCACAACTTTCTCATAACAAATCCAAATGGATTAAATCAAATCTTTCTATGTAGGAAAATATAATATATGAGAAAAAAATTTAAAATTTAAATTAAATTATTAAAATCTTTTTTGGTTGCCCCTTTTTGCTTGTTATGAGCTTATTTGGGCATAACTTTTGTTTTTGGGCACCGATTGAAAAAAAAATGTATACTCCCACAAAGCTCACTAGTAATTTTATCTTCCAAAAAAGTTTTAAAAAATTAGGACAAAAATTAAGACTGTAGGTACTTGCCCAAAATTCTAGTTGTCCCCCGAACGGACAATGGTCCTTTAGGGCCGGGGTTAAGAGGTTGTCTCTTTTTCACAAGATTAGTGTGGGGTTTGTACTACAACATTTTCAACCCCCTAAAAGACACCTAGGATGAACTGACCCCTTGCTTGGCCCCTCCAAGTCATTTCAGGGGTGCAAGTAAAATAAAACGCCCTCTATTTTGTGCTTAATTGACTTACTTGTATACCTCCACTTGCTAATTTGGGCCCTTAGATTTCAAGTATAAATTCAAAATTCGCGAATTTTATCATGCGCGGAAAATAAAATATTTGACAGTTTTTTCGAGTGTCCAAGCGAGGGGGTGAGTTCACCTCGGCCTTAAAAGACCTGTAAGTTGTAAGAGCATCCTCACAACTCACCCGGCCAACAAGGATGGGGAGTGTGGGTTTGCAAGGTGATTCCGGAGACTCCAGGCCGTGTCTCATACTTGCACCCTACGGCGACGCGGAATGTGAGGACATGACCCGGCCAATCTTCCTCTTTTTATTGGAAAATAATGGATCTCGTCCAATAAAAAAATGGCCTTAGAGCATCCATGTAATTGGATATTCTCCCATTTATGAAGTCCGGATCCAATGCGCTTTCGGCACGAATAAGCATGTCTTACTTGGAAAATTGTGTCGAATTAAGTGAATCATAACTTGAGAATTATGCCAAAGCTCATACCGCGCCTCATCCACGACTCTTCATTTCACCTTGTCCTCAAGGAAAYTTGGCTGTGGCCATGCATAAGGTAGGCATCCTCAAAGCGCCACAAATTGATACAGTGCCTAGTTACTATTATAAGGCTGGTCAGATTTTCATATTGTCTTGTTGGCAAGTGAAAGAAAGTTCCAATGCACCAAAGAATGCCACATTTGGATACAATATGCAAAAGTTATGAAGGGTCAAAGTTTAATTCTAAAAGCGTTTCTTCCATATAGGTACATAACTGAATTTGGAGATGTACAGACTTGTGAAGATGGCGCATTTAGTTTACTAGTGCTTTTGGGTTACCTACCTTATCTTGAGCCCCATCTTGCGTGCCATGAGGAAGTGTCTTTGGCCCGGCCCGGCCAAATATCGAGTTTACCCCATAGCTGAGTAGCTTTGGGGATGCTCTAAGGTCACTAGGTGGCTCTTTTTTCATCATGTTTTTTTGCACCCAAAGTCCTTCATGTTTTAATATGATGGTTCTTCCATTTGTTATAAAAAATTAAAATTAAAAATCCTTCATGGGGAAAAAGACCTCAAGTAGCTATCAATAGCCTTTTATCGAAAAGCAAATCAAATCATTCTCCAAGGCACTGTTCAAAAGTCACATCTTTTCAGTGCCGTTAGAGGCAGCATGCTCCACCCAGATCTGCCGCAGTACGTATCATAATAAGTGCAGTGCAACTGGCTCCAGAATCCCGACTGAACACGGTACCGAAAATGAAAAAAAAATCTAAAAAAGTTAAAAGTTAAAAAATATAAAAATATAAAACGAGTCAATTAATTATAGGAAATCGGCTACTGAAAAGCCTGAGGAACCTTGTCACCGAACCAAAAAAAWTTGAAGAGCATCAACCTTCAGTTGCCTTGCCTTGGGACTGCWAAMTTATTATTTAAGAAAAAGTCTCCCTTGGAAGTTTCCCAAAGAGACAAATCCCACCTCCCAAAAAGCAGCCCGCCCAGGAGGCCGGGAGGTTTATTTTATTCCACCTGGCAGAGACTTTCTTTAGCCACACTATTTCTCATGCTAACAGAAGTTACGTACAATCAGGCTATCTACCAAGTTGGACTAACTAACTGTAGGAGCACAACTGATGACTAGGCATGGCATTTACAAATACTGTACTAGTGTGCCCTCTGTTGCTACAACCAAAATAAGTGTAAAAGTATTTTTTTAATTTCTTAAAATAAAAAGTAACTCAAAAATTCATAACTTTAGCATGAAATGCCACAAATCAAAGCCCTTGGAGCCCTCAAATCCAAGAATGGGATCAGTGGATGCACGGTCCTAGGAGATCTCAACGTAACAAACAAAACAAACAACCTAATGAGGTATGGATGGGTAAGGTAGATTTTTATTTTTTATTACTAGACTTAATTAATGAGGAATATGATCAGACGGATTGGAGCCATCTCACTTGTGAAATTATGAAAAAAATCTACAATAGGAGTAGTCACACCTTCTAGAGGCATATTTCTTTGAAGTTGGAGCAATTGGCATGCAAAGCAAGGGCAAGCCATTTTGCGTGAAGGAGGTGTGACCCCCCTTTTTGTTCCGTAACTCACACTTGGCCAACCAAACTAAAAAATTCCTCGAGAATTTTTTCCTTAAGAACGTTTCTTCACATCCAGAGGAGAAGAAATGGCACTCTCAATTCTTGAGGAAGCCAAGATGCACCTGCCACAAATTGCCAACCACAAAACACTGCAAGAACATTTTTCCAAAACTACATCCATGGTGAAGAAGGTGTAACAATCCCTAATGTTATGTTTGTCTTCTTCAATTATGTCTATTTGGATCCTCGTGGACATTTTATCCTTGCGGGACCAACTTTGGTGACTTTGGAATTTATCTATTTGATACCATGGGGATCACTAATAATCACCATGAAAATCCAAAAGCTCTCATTGGAAGTCAAAGTATTTGATATAAGATCTTTTCTTTTCACACAAAATTCCGAGGATGATTAGTTGTGCTTCTTTCCTATAGAAAGATTCTCTATCGTCCATGAGACACAAAATATCCACCTTGATGTTCAAGGGTTAGTTTGGTACTCAAATGTGACAAAAACCAACCAAAAGAAAAACGGTGAGTGGTTCTAACTTATTCAATTTTTCGAATGGGGGAAACTAGAACCAAAAAAGTTGATCCAAGTAAGATTATTATCCCTTGAAGGACGGACTGGTGACCTTGAAAATCATCCATTTCGATACCATGGGAATTGGTGGTTTAAATAACTCCAAAAGCACTCATTGGAAGTCAAACTATTGTAGATAGTTTTTCCTTTTGACACAAAGTTTTGAGGATGAATAGTTACATTGTCCAATACAAGGAAAATTGTTTGACATCCATCAGACACAAAACGTTTGCCTTCATGTTTAAGGATTGATTTGAAGATCCATCTACCGATTGATCTACAAACTGAATTTCGAAAACTCATTGGGGAAGTGTTTGTTCTCCCTCTTTAAATATGATCTATTTAATCTTTACAAGGAAATTTTGGTTCATCGGGGGCAACCCACATACTCTGCCACAATGATTTTAGACTCTGGGCAAGCAAGAGAATTGGATTCATAGGCTAGTGAGAAAACTAAGGTAGAAGTACCTAAGGTCAAGCCACCCATTCCCGATCTGGGTCCAATTACCAACCATTATACTGACGTATTTCCAACCAAGGTCAAAATTTTTTTTTTTTCTTGTTTTCGAAGTTGGGACTAAAAGTTCATGACACATCTTTCAACCTAGTGTGCTAAAAGGTAGGAAAAAGTGAGTGGAAAAGTAGTTTTTTGAGTGATCGGAATTGGAAGACTCTAGTGATTGGAAATGCCTCTAGCACACTTTTTGCCTTTGAAAATTCATAGTAATTTCAATTCATGTGATAAAATTACCAAATTTTTGCAATCCCCATCATTTCTATCATTGCACCTATGAAAATATTTGCTTTGTATTGCACTACATCAAATCATGTTTAGAATTGCCGAAGTGATTGGTTTTAGGTGGCTCAACCTTAACCCCTAAAGGTTATTGACTATGCTTTCACCAAAAACGCTCCAAAACTGCCATTTCTAGTGCAAGTACCAAATTTTAGAAAAAAAAACATTTTTGGACAAAAGTAACCATAGGATCTTGTATCAAAATACTTTGGGAAGATGTGGAAAAAAATTCAGATTTTTTCACCATGAAATTATTGAAAAATGAGTTAAATAAAGGACTTCAAAGTTTATTTTAGCGTAGAGATTCCATGATTGCCCGCAAACAAAAACTCTTCATAACTTTTGACTTGTTGATCAAAATGGAGTAATTCAAAGCTTCTCATGTACATATAGTTGTAGATAACCATTTTCAAATTTTTATTTCTGAGAAAAGTCATTTTTTCAGACCTTCCTGGGCTGCCCGCCGACTGAAAATCACATATCATGCAATAACTTTTTACCAGTGTAGTCAAATGTTATGAAAACTGTTGGGCCTTAAAGCTACTCCTTGGACACATGTTGTGTAAAAATTTCAAAGAAAAATAGTGAAAACTCTATTCGTAGTGAGCTGCCCAAAATCGCTATGTTGCCAAAAAACGCAGTTTGGTCCTTTAGGGGTTAAATGCGACACTTGTTTTACATGTGGAGATCTTGAGGGTAGCTACAAAATAAAGTGATGTATGCTTGTTAGGAAATGGTTTAGGAAATCAACAAAATTGGTTTCGTATTTTTCTAAGCTTGTATGAATATAATACAAATTTTTGAAAACAACTATGTAGATGTACCTACTGTAGACACTAGACTAAAACCAAAATGGGCACGGAAACACCCAAAAGCGACACACTCTAAGCTTGGATCACATGTGGGTGATTGGTCACTTCTTGGAAGAGTGACAACTTCTTGGAACCCCACCTATCATCTTTGGGTCCACTTGTGCTTGGATTTAGGTAGTTTTCTAGGTGTCTCAAAACGACTAGTGTTACATTTGGATTTTGCTACCTTAGGCAAGAAACAAAGCTTTGGAGATGCAACTTTTTTCATTGCTTTCTTGCCTGCAATTTCAAGTTCCCAATTTTGAAACAATGACTTTGCTTTTAACTCTCTACTAAAAAGATGTCACTGAAGAAGAAGTTGTTGCAATTATCCCCCCTTCATTGTAAAAATCCAAGGTTGTTGATTTCATAAAAACAAATTTCACCCCTCTCCAACAATGTTGATCTTCAATTTGCTAAATAAATAATTTCCGTTGGTTAAAAAGAATACATATATGATACCGATACAAAAGATAGATATGGGATATGGATATAAGACGCAAAACACATATGAATTTAGGAATAACACATATGGAAATGTATATTGATTACATAAATGTATATGAATGGCTTCTAAAAAATACACTCCAGGATTAGAGATGGTGGTAGAAGAGAGGAATTTCATAGTTTTTTTATTGATCGAAATAATTATTTTGTAGTTAGAGATTTGTATCATGTCTGTTGATTTCCTAAAATGTCAAGTAGCTAAGAAAATTTAGGATAATTTTTTTTTTAAACTCATAAGACAATTTGTTTTTTAAATCTCATTGCATTGTCATCTATAAATTTTAAATTGTTAAGAACTTTGTTTCTGTACACCAGGAGTTCCCTGGAGCATTATTTTTCATAGTCTACTTCAAATATTATAATCGTAAATATGTCATGAAAATCTCAAAATAACATAAAAGATTTTTTTGAAACTTTTTTTCAAGATAGGAAAAGTGATGAGCTTTGAGAGAATATAAATATTATGTCAATCAATGCCTAGGAGCCAAGGTTATGCTACCATAAATCCAAAATAAGCAAGGATGGGCGTCTAAAAATATCCGCAAATTTTTTAAAGGAATTTTTTAGAAACTACCTCTTATAGATTATATTTTTGCCTATGTGGAAAGATTTTATTCATTCCATTTGGATAAGTGATGTGAAAGTTTTGAAATTTCTTGTTTGCTGACAGTTTTATAGATTCTTGAGAATATGATGTATTGGATTTGCTTATGAACTCAATTTTAGCAACTTTAAAAAAAAATAACACATAGTTTAGTTTGCTTTCAAGAACAACCTCACTAGTGGAATTGGTGTGTTTCAACTCCATCTTAGAGCTATCAACAATTTAGTATACTTTCCTTTCAATCCTGTATTGACTTTGACAAGATAATTTTCAAAGAATGTGAATCCTAGACTTTTAAACAAAATCCTCAACCCTCAACTAAATTTTTCAACACAATTTTTTTTAAATTCACAATCTATGGTACAAAAATTTTAAGTTAAGAGGATGTTAAAGCCTTATAATCTAGTTAGACCATGTACAAAACATTGTTTTCTTTAAACACTTATGTTTTGTGAATGATATGATCAAGGATTCTAAAATTTCTTCTATACATTCTTACACTAGGCCAATGCAAGATCCTACACTTGGACATGCAAAGAAAAAAATGTTTAAATTATTCGTGACAATGGGTCATGACATATCACATGACAATGTGTATTTAATAGATTACAATAATCTGACTTGTTTGTCACCAATAATGGAAGTTAAAATGAGGAATAATTAGTTGTGATTCTAATTCCGAAATAATTTTGCATTATTAAACGGCTCTTCAAAAGAAAAACTCACAATAAACAACGACATATGACCGAGTTTATAATTCCACTAAATGCATGCTCTAGAGAAATTTTGGAATGTAAATTAAGACAAAGTGAATTATATTAGACAGTGAGTGAGGTTTTCAGTTCAGTTCATTTGCCACCAAGAATTTATATATAATTATATAAAATAAAATATTAAGCCCCTATAATAGTAGGACACGTGCTCACCAGTAAACGTGAGGATTCTGGGTGTCCCTAAGTAGATTTGATGCCCGGTTCCATGTCGGCAAGTTCTTGTCACTGAGCCCTACAATTGAGCTTCGGACTAAAGATGCCCAATGTGACCGAGCCCTACAATTAAAATTATTARTTCCCAATTGGTGGAAAATTCTGTGGCCTACTACTTTTAGGATATTTYACGGCTGTTAAAACTATTACAGTTGCCTACTTCTAAATAGTGGAATCAAATCTCTAACTTCTAGGATGTCTGAACATGACCCAAATCCATGCGGAGGAGATGCATTGTAATGAGGTAGATGTACCCAATAGCAATATCGATTGTTTAGTGACATCTACATATCACCTTAAGGTAAGGTAGCAACACCCCAAAGTAACACTAGTTGTTTTCAGACACCTAAAAAAAGACCTAAATCCAAGTGCAAGTGAACCCAAATCCAAGCGCAAGTGGACTCAAAGTAGACAAGTGGGGTTCCAAGAAGTTGTCACTCTACCAAAAAGTGGCCAATCACTCTCTTGAGATCCAAGCTTAAAGTGTGTCGCTTTTGGGTGCTTCCCTCCCACTTTGGTCTTAGTTTAGTGTCCACAATAGGTGCATCTACATATTTGTTTTCAAAAATTTGTATTATATTCATACGAGCTCGGAAAAATATGAAACCAATTTTGTTGATTTCCTATTCCATTTCCTATTCCAAAATCTTGAGGGTAGTTACAGAATAAAATGATCTGCAAATTTAAAACAAGTATCACTTTTAGGTGCTTCTATCTTAGAAGCACCTAAATGTGACACTTACCTTGAATATCTTAATCTTTTAAATGCATAGAGGGAAAAGTGATGTGTGTTTGTTAGGAAATGGTTTAGAAAACCAAGAAAATTAATTTTGTATTTTTCTTAGCTTGTACAAATATGATATTTTGAAAAGAACCGCATAGATGCAACTATTTTGGACACTAGGGTAACACTAAAGTGGGCATGGAAACACCCCAAAGCAACACACTATATGGTAGAACCATCCATTGGCAATCCGGTAGGGATCCATACCCAACCTATAGATGATTGTAGCTATTTCCAACCAAGGTTGTGGTGCCAAGGTTGGAACAAATTTCCAACCAAAGCTTGGAATGAGTTTTTTAGTCCTTTTTAGATTGGGACCAATAAGTTGATGACACATGTCCCAAAGTAGTGAGTAGGTAAGTAGTTCTTGAATGGTCAGAATTAGCAGATTTTGTATATTAGTAATGGTTTTAGGCCAACTTTTCGGCTTCTAAAACTCATAGTAATTTGAATTCGAGGAAAAAAATCACAAAAAATTGACAATCTCTATAATTTCTATCTTCCTACATGGCAAAACCTTTTAATTACCTTATATTGCTCTAAAACATGTACACAATCGCTTAAGTGTTCAACCGTAGGTGGTTCTATCATAACCTTGGATCACGTGCAGGTCAGTGGCCTCTCGGTTTTTTTTATCAAAGTGATAACTTCCTGGAACCCCTCTTGTCTACTTTAGAGTCCCACCTATCTACTTTGGATCCACTTCTACTTGGATTTAACCCCTAAAAGCCCAAGGATTTTGGACAAAACACAAATGTGTTATAAAATATACTTTTATAACTTTTTTGAAGTTTGCATCAAATAAGATAATTTGAAGCACAAAAAATAGAAATAATCATACAATCAAAAATATAAAACTATTTTTAGGTTCTCTTCAAATGAATTTTGAAGATATAACTTCAAAAATTCACCAAAAATTCAATTTCTATCTTTAGCATTTGAAATTTTTTTGATAGGTAAAAATTGTTGTTTCTATTGATTTGTGAAAAAAATGCATAAGCTTTGATAATGAGAACATCGACAATTTTCCCAAATAGTAAGTATTTCAACATTAGAAAATTTTAAACACCTTGTGCTATTTTTCTTACAATTTTTGTTTGACCTTAGAGATTTTAGTTTTGAATATAAATATTGAAAGACAAACCAATGTATTAAAAAGAAAAAGAAAAAATATAATTTTTTTCTTTTTTTTGCCTGAAAATTCTGCGCGAAGTTGGGCAGCGACCAAAAAATGGTCGTTTGAGCATTCACTATAACAAAACATGGGAAGAAAAACCCGCTCTCAAAATTGAGTGTGATTCTTTTTTCCATGTTTGGCTACAAGCCCATTGTGAGCATATTCATCTTCTTTTGCAATTTTTGGAATTTCAAGGCGTGTGATATATCATTGGAAAGATATTTTCAAGACCTTTCCAGCAGTACATCACAAGCCCTGAAATGTTAAAATTGCAGTTAGAAATTGCAAAAGAAGCTTCAAGCCACTACGCGCCTATGCAGCCAAACATGGCAAAAACAACCGCACTCGTTTTCGAGTGCGGTTTTATTTACCATGTTTTGTTATAGTGACTTAGGGGTTAATGTGGGTACTCCCAAACATGCCACTTTTTGCTATTGAGGGCCTAGTTATTAATATTAGAATGGTCAAAATTTCATGTTTACTTGTTGGCAAGTGAAAGGGGATTCCAACACACAAAGAATGTTGCATTAATTTGGGTATTGTATGCAAAAGATAGGAAGGGTAAAAGCTTTTTTGGGGTAGAGGTGCTATAATTGTTTCTTCCTTACAAGGTGCATATTGATTCTAGTGACGTACACAAAGTGATGGTGATGGTTTTAGGTAGGTTGCAATTTGGGGTGTATCTACTTGGTTGTCAAGTATGTTGCAGTTGAACCCCTCCAATGAACAAAATTGTCTTGTTGATGGCTTTGCAGCCAAACCTAATCCTTTGAGAACATCCCCACGCTTGAACTTAGGCAACACATATTGCCACTGTCCATTGAAGTGGATTTTAATTTGTCCGGGCCTGGTGTTGTGATTGTTCCCCACTCTAACATGGGCTAACAACACCGGGGATTGGATTTGCCCAAATTCTCAGGTGCCACCTCATGTGTAAGGACAAAGAAAAAGACTTTTCTATTCAAACGTGCCTCCAAACTTGAAATAAAAGACGATAAATAATCATACTGCGGCGCAAACAAGAGTCCCCATTTGGCGGTGTCTTCATCACATTGGGCCGAGCTTGGCCACTTTTTTGGCTTTGTGGAGTGTGCCATAGGGCAATTAAAATGGCCAGGCCCGGCCATTGATGGAATTTGCGCCATATCTTGCGTTGTTGTGAGAATGCTCTGAGTTAATTAAAAGTCTCTTCCATGCATCAAGGGAAGCAGAAGGCGGTCACCTCCAAATGTGCCATTGACTTAAAGTGCCATCTTCATTTTGAGTAACTTAGATCTCCAACATCAATTATGTACTTATGTGGAAGAAACTGTTTCACAACCAAACTTTGTTCCATTCTAATTTTTGCATACGGTATCCAAATGTTGCGTCCTTTGGTGCATTGGAACTTCTTTTCACTAGCCACTAGTTGGTAAGAAAATTTGAAAATTTGAACAACCTAATAATAAAAACTAGGCACAATATCATGAAGTGATCGTTTATAATTTTCCCAACCGCAAAGGGAAAAACCATTGCCTCTTTAAACCGGAAACTGAAGTCTATGTCTTGAGCTCATCCCAATTGTGGTGGGCATGCGTGTATTTATTTATTTATTTTACAATGAACTTGTTTGACACAAATGAACTTCCATGTGAAAGGTCTCTTTTAGGAAAGGAGTTTGGAAATTGTCTTTTCATATTGCTAAATAAATGTTGCACCCACTAACTTACTTTCATGCAAGGACGGAGAAAACAAGTGAAGAACACTTCATTAAAAAAAGTTGTCTTTGATATCAATTTCATCATTTTCTTCACAAATATTGAGAAGTTGCCTTTGATGTCATTTTCAACATTTTCTTTAGGGTGAATGCAAGAAAGACTAGTACTATTTTGAGTCACAATTTGAATTGCGGAGTTTCCATCCACTATAACTTTGAAAAAAAACATTGGGTTGTCAACATTGACATCATCCAAAATCCGTTATAAAAAATTTGAAAATGTCACCTAAAACGTGGTTTTTTTTATAGTGTTTAGAGTACAAAATCCCAATTTTGTATGAAATAGTGGCCATATTTTTGCAACAAATTGAACTTCTAATGCTATTAGTTAGCAATTCCACAAAAGCTACCTTAATGAATAGGAATGTAAAGTCTAAACTTCTATGATATTGTATACCTTCCAAGATCCAATTTTGGTATATAAGAATTTATAAAAATAAAATAAAATATTGACATGATCTTCAAAAACTAGTTTTGAAATTCACTAATTGTTGTTGTCTTATAATTAATAGCAAGAACTATTTAATTTGAGGTTTTTGAGGTTTTTGAGGAATTATTGAATTCCACTTGTAGAATAAAAAAAATAATCATTTGAAAATAGTTTTTTTTTCAAGCATATTCATTTTATTGAAGACTTTACACTTCACTCTTCACACATTTTTTTGAAGACTTGATATTTCATGTAAACATCTACAGGATAGGCTTCCAACTTTGTTCAAATTAAGGTTTATTTGTATTTTAGGCCCAATCCTTGAATGTTCTTCTAAAACTTGAAAACACTAAACAATGTCCAAATCTCCATCAAGATTCACATTGTGAAAATTGTCTTATTATGTAGGAAAACTCACTAGATATATTTCAAGAACCTCTGGGACACTTTGTGTATTACCGAGCTAGATTGAAGGAGGTTAGTTGTTGTGTGTGGCCATTTCCGTGTTATGAGCCTTAACTTTGCCATAGATTGAGGAGTGTCCAAAGTGGAAATAAAGTGCTTCCAAAACCAATGGTCACTCATGATGCATGTTGTGTGGTGTACAAGCTCACGAAAGAAGCAAGGAGGGTTACAATGTAAAGGGAAAAAATGAAATCTAGCCTAGAGCTTTGGGTTGTTGTATTTGCAACACATTGTTTGTCTTTGCATGCTTGTGCTTCTTTGAGGACAATGGGGAAGGACTTGGAAAGAAACTCATCTATGGATGTCACACCACCTTCAAGAGTAATGCCCCTCCACAAAAATGAACATTTGTAGATAGAACACACAAGGCAAAGATTAAGAGTGKAAGGATAAAAAAAAAGCTTGAAAATGAAYGCACCCATGGATGTCACTYTAYCTASAWGACTCAAAAAATCYAAAATCCRATATTTGAAAAAAATCTTCTCCAATGTGCATGCAAGATGCTAACATCATATCTAAACATGAGACTGCCTAAAGCAACAAAAATAGAAATCAATCATATAAAGAATGTAGTTCGACCAAGGTGGTTTTGATCTCCACCACAAACATCAAGGCTCCATGAGCCTTGTGGAACAAAGTTCATCTCAATGGTGCAAGTATGAACATTTGTGAATACAACAAACTCTACAATAGTGGGTCCTCGAAACTTGTAAGTAAGATGTGAAGATAGATAAGAAGTGGTATTTTCTTATATCCCTTCTTTGATCTTACAATTGAGATTTTAAATAAAGGTGTGCCCCTATAGTGTTCCGTAGTTGTCTTTGTAGACTTCAAAGGAAATGTTTATTTCTGGTGTTTGTGAGAGAAAATTATGAAAATTAATAATTTTAGAAGAATTTTTGCTTTTTGCTTTAGTTATATTATCTCTTTAATGTAGTATTAGATTCAGATGGTCCTTTATGGGTAATTGTATAAGAGTTGAGACTAGGTCCTTGAGTAGCTCCTATTCCTACCTTAGTTCGTGTTTCATTGAAGGAGTTTCCAATTTTAACCAGTGAAGGGTGGACTTTGAGTGGGTGAACGATGAACAAATATTAGTTAATTTAGTATTAGATGTTAATTAATATAGTATTAGTATCAACTATATGGATATGAATGATATGTAGATCATATAGTTCCTCCTTCTTTAAATGCATCCATAAAATTATTATTCTAGATTGCATTTTATGACACATCTTTTTTGGTAATTCAAACCATTTTTTGGGTCTTAAAAAATTAAGTTCTACTAGTTGAATTTTTTGAGATTATTTATTTATCTATTTATTAAAATTGTATTAGAGGTTCATTTTTTTATTGCAAAACTTATTTTTTGAGGTGAAATATACTTGTGTCCTCAAAATTATAGAATATTTGTAAATAGATAGATGAATGAAAAAAATTCAAGATTATATGTGCTTGAAGCATCAGTTGTTACCAAATTTGAAAGCCATTTTATATGGAGGATACCTATTGAAAGCCTAAAAGGTTGTAAGTTCTCAAAGGACTTAAAGTCTCAAATTCAAGATTCTTAAAGAAATGAGGGTAAATATAGAAATCCAAAAAGATGCCTATAATGCCACAAACACAACATTTTGTAGATTTCATGCCGACTTCCTTTCCTTCATGCCCCTTGCTCATTACATTAAGCCTCCATGAGTCCATTCAGCTACTAATGAAGTACTATTGGATGTGGAAAAATGCACACCACCTACTATAGAGTGAAGGCAATGACAATGTGTGCTACTGATGAAGTATAGTTAGATGTGGAATATTACGCATTGTCTATTGTAGAGCCAAGATAGTGACAATGGAGGCTACTTAATGTTATGGACTCAAAGTGCCTAATGCAATTTCAAGATTCCTAAAGAAATGAGGAATGTCGATAATCATTTTTCCAAAAGAAATCTCTTGATTGATGATCATGGTGATGGGATCTTTCATTTTAGGTTGACTGTTGAATGCTGCAACGGATGTTTTGTGTTCTTCGATGACCCTGTAGGATATAATTGCAACTTTTCATTCTTGGTATTAGGAGTTGAAAGGGAAGATCTTTTCTAGTACTTTGACTTCCAATGAGTATATTTGGCTTTTCAAAGTAGATGATGTCACACAGTATCAAAAATGCATGATTTCCACCGCCACCGGTCCGTCCTTCAAGGGTTAAAGCAATGAGGAAAAGATATCTCTTGGTTGATGATCACGGTTATAGGTCCGTCTTTTAAGGGTTAAAGAACTCACCTCCACATGTCAAATTGATTCAAGAAGTTGACAACTTTTTGACCTAATAACATAACATAGAACTAATTATTGACATAACATAGAACTAATTATATACAACAAGATGGTCAAATTTGGAAAATTTGAGTTCACATTTGGAATCAGGACTAAGAATTCGCTTGGAGAGGTTTTGACATTTATCCACCACAATAAGAAAAAAATTAAAGATTTTCACCTCAGCTTTTTGGTCGGGGTGAATAAAGTCATTCAAGGGGTGCAAGAAGAAAATAGTACCCTATTTTGTACTGGACTAATTTACCTTGTACACCCCTAGCTGGTGCATTCAAAAATTTAAATTTTATCATGCGTGGAAAATAAAAAAATTCAGCATTTTCCCGAGGGTCCGGGCCAGCTTTTTGGAGTCAGTGGTTATAATGTACTCCATATTCAAAGAATCAGAAAGTAAAAATATATCCAAAACTAAAAGCAAGAGTTAAAAGTGGAAGAAAGAAAAAGACGAGTGGCAAAGGCATTTGCAAATGATGCTGATAGTTGAAAAGTTGATATATTATTTTTCCATTCCATCACAAATGTTTTCTATCACCTTGGTGCATTGCTACAAGTATCTACTCGTACTCATCCCTCCCATTGCCATCTAATTTTACTCTACCCAACTCTGGAACTGGACTCAAAAGCACTCAAAAGGAGATCATGAGATGGCTTCAAAATGCCTCAAAAGCAAATTGTATTGATGCATGCGGTGGGGCTCCACTTACACTAGCACAAGCATTCTGCAGACACAGCTGGAGGAGCCCCTTCGTCGTCAGCGTAGACTTGTGGACAGCTTTCCATGAAAAACGTTCCCAGGAGTCTACCTCGCACGCAACTGCAGGTAGAAGTGCAGTCCGAGTCCAGGAATGTTACTTCGAAAAGAAAAAAAAAGATCTCAGCACTCACCAATGTCTCTAAGTCATCTTCCTCCCGTGCGTACTTTGCGTAGTCGTTGCGCAGCGTGCGCATCAGAATCATTGACACCAACCCGGTCAGGAATATCACCATCATGAAMGAGTTGAAGATGGAGAACCAGTGAATCTGCCATGACAGCGCCCATCAATCTCCAAGTCAACAGCAACAACAGATCCTATCTACAACGACTCCGATATCTGCTTCCATGTCAGGAACTAGCGAAAACTCAAGGCCAGGAAAACACGTTTTTCAGACACACAGTAGTCAAATGCATGGAAAGGCCGACGCGACGTCCAATGACTGCAACCCGTCATTCTCAACTAAGCAATCTAGACTCTACTACAGTAGGGTTTTCAAAATCAACATGGTTCTCGTGAATTAAAGCGCTATTGCAAAGAGGCTCAATAAAAGATCTTAATAATTCACAAGAGAAAATCAGTTTAACTTAGATCCACATTGTCTGACACACACCTGGTGCTCAAAGAACGGGTAGTCCAGGTACGCATCAAAGCGTCTAATGTATGACGTGTTGGTCGGCTCCCACTGCACTGCGAATGTCAGGTCAATCTTCTTACCCGGAATTATGGGCTGGAGGTTATCTTGAGTGAGATTTACTTGAATGATCTGTCAATACACAACCGAATACGTCAGCAAGCCTCATGTGCCACCTCGCAATCCCAATTGGGTGAACCCTGGAAGAGACTGTCTGTAAAGCTCACAAAAATCKTACCTGATCGTTGTTGTACTTGATCACCAGGTCCTTGTGCGTGTACATCATGTACTTCGCATCATCTTCTTTGTCCGAATGTTGCTCTCCGACGAAGCCTGTATATCCCAAGTAATACAACTAGCTTATCATYAGTGTTTGCGGCGGCTACTAAAGCCCCGTATTGAATAAGACTCCATATTCTAAGATGTTCGAATCTACGACATTTGCAATCAACACTATCACAAGAACTGATCATCACCAAACCTAAAGGTGAGCGGAAATAATCAGAAAGTTACATACCCCAAAGCGGAAGATCGTCTGCATTGGAAAGMAACAAACACAACCGATATTTGATCAGAAAGAAACTCGATCTCCGTACCAGAAAGAACACGTTCAGTTCAAGAAAGATTCATGTTAGGGTTTAGCAAATACAAAGTATCCTAAAAGCAAGTATGTTCAGGTAGGAATTCCATCCGACAGGACACCCACGTGACAATGAATAGAATTGTTCACYCACCCATAAAGAATTCGAACCAGTAAATGTTCGAGACAGCATCTTTGAATGCTGCTGCTGACATCTCATTCAAGTCAAAGCTGCATATCGTTTTCTTCTCCACGGGTACTGCGACAAAAAATACAGATTAGCGAAAATGAGCCTACCGAGTTTGCAGAGAAAATAACTGCATACTCAATATTGTTAAATGGTTCACTTCTATATCGAACCGCATAAGACATCTAATGCCCAACACCCATTATCAGACATTGAGAGAAAACCTCATCCTCTGGTATACATTCCGAAAGGACCAAGGATTATTAGTTATTGAATGACCGTTCCATTGATCATATTGTGAAAAATATAATCAAATGGGTCGAGATTGTACATCAMCAGRATCACTGAAGAACATTGCATGTGGAAGTCGATAAATAAACAAAATTGGACAAAAATGAGACAACATGAACTGCTAAAAAGCATGAGGCCTATCCTACGGCAATATCGACAGCCACTTACTTCTGAACTTGATGACAATCTCGCTGTCGATGAGCTCATTYCCTTCCAGTACTTCACCGAGTCCTCCCCATTTGTGTCGAGCGTTTGCGCCATTACCCGRACTGCAGAACGGCAAACTGTAGTAGTTGTACGTTTCTTGTGGATTGTTGTAAGGTCCCACCTTGTTTACCCAAAGTATCACCGAATCCCCATTCCCATACTGCACATTTCACGAAAGGGGTGGTGTGCAGTGAATAATGCAGTTACATTCGAAATCCAGGATAAGACGCAGTCAKGCAACCCAGGCAGTCAAATACTGCRAAAGCACTTAGAATAGGGTTTGCTATAYAGATATTGGAACACTTGCTCCGCAACTCTCAAGTCCAACAATCGTGATAAAACGACCTGCAGTACCAAAATGCCGATCGAGAACACCACTATTCAGATACAACAGCACAACATTCTTGAAATTAGTTCCTCACACACTGGCTATTCCATCTCCTGTTCGAGGGAGAATCGAGACATCCAAGATTTAATAATTCTCTAATTATAACTTTCTTGAACTTACTTTCACTAATATGTCTCGGAAAACAATTGAGTTGATTTGTCAGTGACTTAGGGTCTTACTATTAAGATATTAAATTAATGATTTGTTGGACTATAGTGCCATAGTCGAAWGGGTAAAAGCCCAACACAGCTCAAGAACGCAATAAAACCGGGATAAAAACCTTCGGGTTTCTAGCACCCCATCTCTACACTAGYATCGACGGACCGATACCAACCCCTWKCAAAACATAGATGTGGTAATACARACAGCTYCCATAGTTCCTGTTCCTCARGTTATCACGATTAACCAACGAACTTGAAACAAGAATAGCATGAGTCTTACCTAGCTTTTCGATGGGTCAAATACTAAATCAACAAGCGCACTCGAAAATCTTGATGCACAATTAGGACGGAAGTGAATAAAACGCGTAAAAAACATTACTCGTTAAATTATTCATCTATTCAAAAAAAAAGTTCCCGATGCTGATTGTACCGACATCGGATCACATCCTGAAAATTCTTCCGCGTTAGAAAACCAAAAACGAGAGAACCTCAGGCGAGATGAAGATCGACTAGAAAGCTCAGAACATCACGCAAACCCTGAAACGATGCATTGAAAACAATCCAAAACCACGTCGTGCCACRGACAGAAACAGATAGAAACAGAGAAACAGAGAGACAGAGTGAGCGAGTGAGAGCATAGACTGAAAAATCAAATCCACTCACAAGTACACATACAAGTCCAGTACCCTACCCTGTGGTCGTACTCGTTGGCATTACAGAGCTGAACCAAAAGCACCACGACGACGCACAACAGGCCAACCCTACTGAGGGTCGCCATCTCCCCCCGCGGCTCTCTCAAATCGCCTCCCAATCGCCAAACTCGCTACAATCCCCTCCGCAACTCCTCGTTCTTGCTTGAGCTTCAGGAAGAATCAAACCCTATCCTCCCAMACATCAGATCAAAGAGCTGTGAGCTTCAGATCTGGAAACCCCAGATCGCAACCACTTAATGAGAAAATTGGAGAATCAAAGAAGAGAAACTGATTGTTTATTATTGGTACCTGATTGAGAGCGATCTAAAGAGTAGGAAAAAATCTTGAGAGTTGCGGCGAATTGCGCAAAATAGTGTAGACAAGCGTGTCGCTGGATTGCCGAGGGAAGAAGAAGCCTGTGACAGCTTCTTCAAGCGAGGTTCGCAAATGGCGACGGACGGCTATGGCGATGGCGGAGCCCTACCCCTCCTCCATCGATCTCTTTTGGTCATTATTATTGTTTCCACAAAACTCTAGGGTGGAGGGTCCATTGRAAAGCGACCATTGGACCATTTTATGCCTCAAGCTATTTGAATCTCAATATATTTTGCTTGTATTTAAAAAAAAAACATTCTTCATTTTATTTATTAAAAAAATTGGGCATGAAAAAAGCCGTATGCTTCTTAAACCTACACTAGAAGAGCATTGGAGTTTTTGTATATGACCTATATTTAGCTTTATAACTCTTCAAATGTGATTTAACATATGAATTGTGATACATTATTAATTACGTACTATCATGATCATTAATTTATCTTGTATTAAAAAGTATTTAGTCAATGTTTTTTTACTAAATACCATTACATCTGTAATATATTATATGGCTGCAAAAGCTTTTAAGTCCTTCTAGGATTAACCCCTGGATGACACCAAGGCCATTTTCTGGTCAATGAATGAGAGAGCATCTTGCTATGTAGGACCAAAGTGCAACTATTCATCCTCAGAATTAGGGGTGGAATCTCAAGATCTTCTATATTAGTTTTGACTCTCGCTTTTGAATCTTTTTAAACCAATAATTCTCATAGTATCAAGATTCATGATTTCTATAAACCCACAAGGCATTTAAGGGTTAAGGAGATAAGATTTCTTGAAATTAGACCTCAAGGGAGAAGGTTTTGCATCAACAAAAAGTGCACCTATGCCATAGGAACAGAGTCAATTGTAATGTAGTTGCTTGTTTGGGATGAATGAAAAGTAATTGTTTGTTTAGGCAAATCATTGCACCAATGCATTGTGTTCATTGTTTAGAATATGAACTTTTGGGTGTTGTATGGTTAAAGTAACTATATTGATTTTCATACAAACAAGCAATAAACATTGTTTTCATTAAAAAAGTTCTTAATTTGGGGGGGATTCATGTTGGAAATCATATTAAAAGAAGATTATATGAAGTTTTTTTTTGTGCATTTGGTAACAAGAATATGAATAAACTAAGAATTCTCAAAATGGTCAAAATATGTTGTAATGTGGCATAGAAAGTCTATCTAAGACCTTTCCATGTCCAATTCCTTAAACAGACACACCCCTTTTTTTCCTTTATACCTTCTCTTTGTTCCTAGTCCTAGGTTATTTTTTGCCAAAGCAATGTGATGAATTSATTCCAATGTAGAATGTAGATCATTGAACAAAAATCTATTCTAATTCTATTTTTTTGCATGCAATGTGTCAAACCTCCACAAATTGATGGCAAATTTAGGAATTTGAAACATGTGAATGACATACATTTCAAAAATGAAGTTAAGGCTAAAGTTGAAATTAAGATTGCTTATAACATTTGATTATATATGTCTTCAAAGTGGAGGAATATAATGAAAAAATGATGATTCATTGTTATTCAATTGGATATAAAATCACAATAAAGGTAATAAATACCACTTTGCTGTTGTGAAAGGCGGATTCTATGGAGTTGGAAACCTCATCAATTGATTTGAATCCTTTGTTCGATGAGATCACACAACAAGCTTAGAGTGATCCAAATTTCCTTCAAATTTGTGGAAAAATGGCCTCCACCTCAGAAGTTTTGTTGGTGACAGATCTTCCAACTTTGCCATCATCCATTTTCATGTGGGCTACTAGGACTTATGGCAATAAAGTTTTGGGAAGCACTGCATTGACTGTGCTTACTGATTTCCTTCAAACTGGTAAATATTTCTCTATCACTTCTCATCGTTTGTTTGGATGTGGGTGTGAAGCAAAGAGAGGTAATTAAAGGTCTAATGGTTCATTTATATGTGTAGGAGGCAAGTTGGATGTCGAGACATCAACTGTGGAGGTGGTCATTTCCTTGGCTGAGACACCAGGGTTTCACAATTGGACATGGCTTTTGGAGGTTGGTCGTATTCTTAAAAATGGAGGRAACTTCTGGATTCAAGAGCCGCTCATTAGTAGAAACCTTRTTGATGAAGAACATAGGGTAAGATCATTTTTACAGAAATCACTAGGATTCAAACAAGTCTATCAAATGTGGTTCAACAAATTTACAAGTTCATACTAGAAACCTATATCCTAAAAGTAAAGTTTTCAATATAAAATCTTCTTTACTTACAAAAATATGATATAAAAGTGATTTTTTAATACTACATTGTGGAATTTTTGGACTTCAATGGAAAATGAAGTTCTSGTGTGGAAGTCCAAAATAAAAGTGGATAAGTCTAATAATTCTAATAATTWAAAAGCATGCAATAGTTTAAGCAACTTGGCGTAAAAGTATGTAGCACAATATGTAAGCATGAATGTATGTTTTTGAATATTGACAAGTTTTACATTGATAATTGGATGATTGATGTACAATTCTTCCTAAATTTGGGTTGGAGGATTTTGGATGGCTCCAGAGATTAGGTACTACTCYGGCACAAGATAAGGCTAATTTAGAGCGAAGCTTGCTCTTAGCTGGGTTTGTAAATGTAGAAATAGAAAAGCCTGTGTATGGTGTGGGCTTGTCTAGTGAATATGAAGTCATCACCTCTTCCCATATTTCTTCCATCTATGGTCCACTTTTGAAGCCCTTTGCGGTTAGTTTAGTTTTAATCAAAAGTAAAGGAGATTTTTTTATAAAATATTTTCAATTTTGTTGAATGCATTAGAATTAATTTTTTAAATAAAATAAAATTGAAGCTTGTTTAGAATTTTAGAGTGTTTGACTTAGTTACTATATTAATTGTTAAAAATGAAACAAACTTTTGCCTCTTTAAGTTTATCAATCTTTTGGTTTTCAGATGAAAGGCAATAAGCCCATGTGGGATTCAAGATCTACTTTTGCTATCAAGAAGAAAGTTACTTATGATCATCATGATTATAGTCAACAAGGTATAATATTATTTTTTCTTTGTACAAGTGATCACATCCTATGTCAAACATTATTCAATATTCAAACACACTAGTAGAAAACATAGGAATTTTGACAAAATTTTGTTGATTTGGTTGTGTAGTCCTGATCACTATTCTATTGATTACAACAGAAATTAGTAAAAAATTAATAGATTTAAATTGAAATCAACAAAACAGTGACCAGAACAACGCGACCAAATCAACATAATCCTGTCAAAATTCTTGCGTATTCTACCAGTGACACCATATTCAAGCTAATTGCAAATATTTTTAACAAAATGATTTAATTTATGTTCAATACATATAAATAGAACAATCAAGATTGAAATAAATATGACATATTATTTTATATCTTTTTGCAATTTAAGATAAATATATTTTATTGTTCAAAAGAATATAGAAATATTTGGCATTGCAACGTCTTTAATAATTCTATGACTCACAATTTATAGAAGTTTTTAATTTCTCTTTATTGTGCTTATAAACTTGAAATAGAGAAATAATACATTGTGATTATTTTGAAAAACTTTTCAACTTGAAATAGGAACTACTTTCAAATATACTCTTCTTTACATCTAAATACTACTGGTTTGGTGTTTTGGAAATGATAGATTATAAACAAACATATGCCTCACCAATAGTTCCAAGGCACAATGAATATCGAATAAATAAGATTCAAAAAGACCATCACATAGAAGCAACAGCCCAAACAGATACAAAATTTTATAAAGATGTAAATGTATCAACACAAATAGTACGCGACCAAAATGATAAATATGATCCTTATCATTATACATACGATCGACAAACAGAAGTCATGGTACAAACAGATTACATGTCTAAAGATATTCTAGCCGGAGGTGACACTCCATTGCCTACAAGTCGAGGTTTGTCAAGGGCTATTACTTCCAACCATTACAATCCAAAGAGTCTTCATGAAGAGCCTCAACTTAAGCCTAATAAACAAACTTTCAAATTGGATCTTTCAAGTGTTTGTGCAAATGAAGACCAATTTGATCATTTTGGTGATGATGAAGAGGTCCTCACTGAAGGAGACACTCCGTCTTCTTATCATGGTTAGATTCCATTCTAGGAATTTTATTAATACTCTTAAAATTCAAAATGAAGTCCTACTTTAGAAACTAAATTGTAGATGCATTTTTCAAATTGCAGAGCCACAAACACCTGTACATACTTGTCGTRGTAAAACGCCTTGTAGATATTGCTCAAGTCAACCTTATGAGTTAGAAGAACGGCAACAACAAACAGAATATCCACCATGGGAAAGTAGAAGGGTAAATTTCAATCTGTATGAACTTTGTTTTGAAATTTGGATAGATCTACTTTAGCTTCATTGAAATAAGATTGAATTGATGAATCATAATACAATTAACAAGATTTATCCATTGTCTTTTTGTTTTTTTAAATAGTAGATGATTTATGCAGGGTCACACCTATACAGACTCTTATAGTTGTGCTACATGTGCAAAATCAAATACTTTTGTGCATTTAGAAGAGGTATTTTCTAAATCTCAATATTTTTTCATCAAGTCAAATATTTGGTYACCTTGAAGTCTTGCAAGTATTAGATTTGGGGTTTAAAATTCCAATCCTCTAATTGAAGCTTAGAAAATTTGCAACTTTCAATTAATATCATAATAAATGTTATTCATAAAAAGTCACATGCTTGCAAGTCATTTTGTATTTTAAAATTAATCCCTAATTATGGACTACATAGCCACCTAGTGGCTTTTGCAACATGATTTTTGAACCCCAATCTTTTAGAGGTTAAAAATTACATATAGAATTTAGGCTAGTATTAAGTTTAGAATTAATTTTTTTATTGAAAATTTTTTGTATAGAAAAAGATGTTTTGATTTTATACATGTTAATAAAATTAATTAGTTCTTTTAGTTTTTATTGTTTTTATTTAAAAAAATAATAGTTTAATAAATAAAAATTTATTGTTACTTAATTCAAAACAATTCATTTAAGTTAGAGGACTTTTTAAAATATTTATTAAGCCACTTAGTCAAAAAATTCAAGGACTTATAATATAGACCCAATTGCATGTGGCAGCCAGGCACGACTTTGGCTTAAAAAATAYCCATATAAGTTATGCCGAGTGATGGCTATCAAAATATATCATTGGTGCCTCATTGAAGGAAAAMTTTTGTACAAGGAAATGAAGATATTCACCACCTATTGTCTTACAAAATTGCAACAATTAATCATCAAACTCACTCCCTATGTCCGAAGTTTTATTGCAAGTTCGTCTAATTGGCCCATTGTAGGTTTGTTTCTTCCTAACTCAAGACATAAGAGCATTCAAGTTGACAAAGCAACTCAAGCTTATTACCGGAGTAGGCGTCCTTCGTGTTTACGTCCGCAAGAGCCTGCGGATACCGGCTTTACATTTTAATCACAAAATAATTGATTGAGAATACAATTTTGCGATGGTGGAAACAATCATCAAAACAAAGCTTTTGAGTTGCAATGCTAAGGTTACAAAAATAATTTCACATAATGTCAATCATTAAAATGAATAATTTTGATTGAAATATATCTGAACATATCTTTAATGATATATTTTATTGTGATAGTTTGAAGCAATGTTAATCCAACATCATTTAATTAACTTATGGGTAATACTTTCATATACACATATCATAAAATTAAGTGATTGATATATGGACATTCTYTTATTTTATTAACCATTGTTTGATTTAATTTATGAAAGTAATTATTCTTTTTGAATTGTGCAAAGTAATCCATAATTATATTAAAAAACAATGAGCTTCATGATAAATTGTGACTGAATTTATATTGTTTTCATTTGATTCAAAAACAAAAATAAATTTGTTAACCCCTAAAGGAATATAAGGCCACCAAATGGCTTTTGAAGCAATGTTTTTTGCACGCTTGGTCCTATAGGGGTTAAAGTTTATTTGTGATCATAATGTACAACAGTGTAGTACATACTAATTGTTTCTTGGGTGAATTGCAGGTTATGTTTAAAAGGTTGATTGAGTATGGTAATCTTGTAAAGGTGTAACAAGAGTCAAGAGGTAAAAGAGGTAAAAGAGGTAAAGACTAGAATAAAAAATTTGCAATTAATGAACGGTATGCACAGTAAGTTACTTTTATACTTGAAAAAACACGAATCATTTTCGTCTTCTAAGGTATGATCTTCTTGTGTGAATAAATTCAGTTTCAAGTGCATGTTGAAGGCCAACAACATAACACTATAAAAAAATTGCAATAATTGATCATTGTAATGTAAATATTCRTCCACAATTTGGTATWTGAGAGATTGAAATTTCATAATCYTCCATATGTCTATTGTTCTATTATTTCATCCATCCTACCCATATGTATTTAAAGTTMAAAAATATCCTACTATTTRCAAATATTCTACTMTTTGAAAATATTGTAATTAGATTTTATTAGTCACTTTCAAATTATAAAAGAAAAACATTTGAGTTATTGTTGAAATGTATTTTCAACAAGTTTATCCAAATAATCTTAAAGGTTAAGAAAAATTAAAAACTCTATGTAGTGTTTCACATGTATTTTTCAATATTTTTCAATATTGCATTTAAAATATGACAATATCATTTTTTTAGCCCGTAAAGGACAAACTGGTGACCGTGGAAATCATCCATTTTGATTCCATGGAAATCACTAGCTTTAAAAAAATCCAAAAGCACTCATTGGAAGTCAAAGTACTATAAAAGATCTCCATTTTTTACAAAAAAAAGGAGGAGGAATAGTTGCATTTTTGTCCTCCACATAAAGATTCTATGTCATCCATTGGATAAAAAACATTCATTTCAACGTTTTAACTCCTCAATGCCCAAGGTTCAACTATGCTTGAAAGCATCCTCCCTTTGCAAGTGTTAAAAGTCTCACTTACTTGTAGTGTGCATGTTGTAGATGTCGTGGAACAAATTTGGGATCATTTGACCGTATTGTTTGAAAGATTATAATGTTTTAGTGTTGAAAAAAGGTGCTGAAATTTTCTTAAAAACACATTTGGAGGCAAGATTTGATTTCTTAACCGACTCAAATAAAAAATCTGTAAACTACAAAGTGATTCAAAACCAGAATGTAAACACTATGATGAAACAAAATATCATAAAAATGACTCATTGTGTCTACAAAATGGATTTGAAATGTCAAAAAACAGTGAAAACAGTAGCAAAAAATCACATTTGTTGTTGAACCTCCTACTATAATGCCTTTTGTGTGTTCTTGTATTTTGAACGCATGAAACACATAGTGAGGCAGAGGTACCATGACGCCTCACTATGCGTTCAAAATWATTTTAATTTTTGAATTTTGAATTTTTCATATTCCCCCTCCCCCTCCCCCCTTATAATTTTGAGAAACCACTAAGTTAATTGGCAATCAATATGAAACAATTCATCTCGTATCTAGTACCCATATTTAGTATTGTATCCATATCCATATCCATATCTTGTATTCATTATGTATTTATATATGATGTTGTATATGTATCAAGTATTCATTTTGTATTCATATTCATATCCATATCCATATTTGGACGGCTCAGATTAAATCTCACAAGATCAATAGTTTATGTTTTTTTGAGAAATGAATGGCGATTTCAAAGGTAAGCATTTTTTTAAAAACAATCAATAGCTTGTACACTTTTGAGAGAGGGAGGAGGGCAATTAATGCAAACTGAGGTGTACCTCTCTTTTGGAGGGATAGTCACTCATAACGTCTTGGATGGATATGAAATTTTAACCACATAAACTAGATTAGTAAACTCAACTTTTCCAACAAAAATTATTGACAAAGGATCAAAAATGAAGAAGTTATGAGTTGCCAAAGTTCACTGAAATGCAAATTTTTTTGGATTTTGAACTTTGTAGTGCTTCCAAACATTCAAAACAACATGGATTGGCATGACACTCTTACCACAATAACTAGACCTTTATGGAAACAAAGCCCAACAAATTTTATTGAAAACAAGCATTTGATGAAAAAGATACAATCCTCCCAAGTTGCAGCCATCACAATGCAGTGTACTAAGGGAGTGGCACCCAATGGCGTCCCTGTACCCAATGCCGTCCCTTTCTAGGTTAGGCATTTATTTTAAATGGAAAATGTAGCGGAACTGTAAACTGTTTATTATTTTAGATCAAAAGAAATAAGCCATTTACTGCCTACCTACATTTATAGTCTGAAATGATTATGTCATGTAGAACTGGATGGCATTGAGTAGAAGGATGCCATTGGGTGCCTCTCCCTTAAACCTAAATTGAACCTAAGAACTTTGAATGACTTGCACAAACTCAATATATCTTGGATTGATCTGAAAATTTTACCATAGAAATCAGACTAGTAAGCGCAACTTTTCCAACAAGTTTGATTGAAATCGGACATTGGATGCAAATGTTAGAGTGCTTCAAAGTGGACTGCTAGACTATGTGAGGACACTTTTTGTCCCCTTGGGTGGTGAGGGGTGAAGGGTTAAATTTCAAATAAAATGAACTTTTGGAATGATGTATACATCAATTAACCATATTTTTAAATTAGGATTTTTGTTTATTTGTTTTGTTTGTTGTTTATTTGTTTTGTTACATTGAGGTTTCCAAAACCCTGCATCTTCTAGTTGCATTATTTGTACGGTTGGAAAAACTCTCAAAAATGAGGAGGGCAACGGCTTTGTTTCATGGCGTTTGGACCTGTAGCATGAAAGATATTAAATTTTCAAGTTTTCATGGATTTAAAAAGATTAAAAAATGGTGTTCACTATTTCTCACCCTCCTTTTAGGGTAGTTGCAAGAAAGACTGGCCGTTTTGCGTAGCGTTTTGGAAAAAACAGAGTTTCTGCCGCCCAATACTGTGAGTACTACGACTACTAGGAAACAGAATCTATATGCACTGTGCACCGTTGATTATACTACAGATTCAACGTGAAGTTGCCAGCTGTCCTGTTACTACTGCAAAGTACTATACAGTACGTAGCATTTTCCACAAAAAAACCTCTGTCCCCTTTTTTCTTTTTAAAAAATTAACCCTAGCAAAATTAAAAAATCTAAAAATTGGCATTTTGTGTTGACTGAATGCTAATCACATGCCACCACAAGATTGACCTGGAAACCATGTTCACCATTCAGAATGATGTGCGCAAAAGACCACTATTCACTCGCATGTGCAACACATGAAATACTGTTTTTATAAATTCCCTTTGGTGGATTCATGCATTCCTAGTGTAGGAATAGACTGCAGAAATTTGAGCTCTAGATCATTAATTTAGGGTACTCCCCAGTACTAAAAACCCCTAAACCGCAAAGTGTGACAATTTAGCTAAATTCAAATTTAAATACAAAATGATTTTTAAGAAATTTTGAAAAATAATGGATTTGATTACAATCAAGTTACCCATCTCCGCTAAAATTTTGAATTTCATCGGGTTCTATATTCAAAAGTTCTAATGGAAAACAACTTTGTCACATTGAATGTGACAGAAAATAGTACAAGTCTTTCTTTGCAACTACCCTTTAGCGGCTCATAATGGAACGGGCTGTTAAAGGCCTTGACCAAGTACCGTTGCCCCTATTGCAAGCTGCAGGCTTCGTGTATCGCGCCCAACAACCAGGTGTGTCCACGGCAATTATGTCACGACAGTTTTGCAATATCAGAGCAGTTCGCTGAGCAGTTCGCTGAGCAGTGTTTCGGCGCACTATTTTGGTTTTTTGCCGGGCAGATGGCAGCCCGCTCGGACAAAGCATGCGGCATGGCTCGACCATGACATGGGATACGCTGGGTCCCAGGAATGGGTCAATAAGGGCCCTCTCCGATGCGACAGCTGAGTGGCCAGTGTCTTGCGGTCCTTCTTTTAAAGGGTTCAAGGTTCTTGGTTCAGGTCCTTTTCAAGTCATACGATAACATTTTCTTAATGTTGCACTCCAGGGTTTCATTTTATAATGACGGTGGCCTATACGGGTGTTGTCAATGTCACGTATAATACTCTACTCATGCTTTTACATGTTTTAATTTGGGGCATGGATTACTCATCCCACCCATATTTTTTGCCACCATTGTTTTGGGCAAACACATAACCCGTCGTGGCATTCCTAAAAGGCTAGGAAAATCACAAATTCACGTCACGCATTCAATATCCCACCCATTTTTTTTTCCAACATTGTTTTGGGTTTAAGGAGTTACCCCATTTTGGCATTCCTAAAAGGCTAGGAAATTCATGTCACGCATTCAACAACCCACCCATTTTTTTTTTACCACTGTTTCGGGCATTACTCGTTGGGGCATTCATGAAAGGCTATGCTAATCACAAAGTCCCGTCATGTATCCAACAACCTACCCATTTTTCTTTTAACCATCCTTCGGGTTTAGGGCGTTACACCATTTTTTGTGTTGGGAAGGCTTTAAGGTAATAAGAAATTAGGGCAATGATTAGGCAACCTACCCATTGTTTTTTTAAATAATCCTAACTGGCAAACCCATTATTCCATGTTCTGCTTTGTATTTAGGATATGCCAATAACAAATTTGGGCATGAATTAGACTACGTACCCATTTTCTGGATGGTATCCTTCTTGAGACCAAATCCGTGACGTCATGTTTCATTCTGGGAAAAGTATGCCAAAAAAAAATTAGGGCATGGATTAAACAACCTATCCAGTTTTTGGTAACCACTGTCATTGGCAAACACATTACCCATTGGGGCATTCCAAGAAGACTATTCCAATAAGAAATTGGGGCATAGATTTAACAATTTAGCCATTCTTATTCCCCCTATTCTCGAGAGCAAACGCGTTACCCCAAGGTTCATTCCGTAAAGTGGTGCCGGAAGAAAATTCAAGCATGCATTGAAGACCCTAACCCTTTCTGAAAACCTTGCTTTGGGAAAATTGTGTTAAGCCATGTTTTATTCTACAAGGTCCTATGGTAATAACAAATCGGGGCAGTCATTAAACTACGTATCCATTTTTTGTAAACATTCCCTAAAGCAAAACCATTACTCCATATTTCATTCTAGGAAGGCTATGCCAACCAGAAATTCAGACAAGTAATTGAAATCCATACCGTTTTTCGTAAACCATTCTTTGGCCAAATTATGTTACCCTCTATTTAGTTCTGGAAAGGCTTGAGGGTTACAAGAAATTGGGACATGGACTAAACAACCTACCCAATTTTTTGTCCCATTCCCGATAGCAAACCCATTATTGCATGTTCCGAACTGTTAAGCACATGCCAAAAGAAAATCCCCCCTGCATTAAAGAACCTACATAGTTTTTTTAACCATCCTCGGCAAGAAATTAGGTACACCATGTTTTGTTTTGGGAAGGCTTTAAGGTATTACGCATATTCGGGCAATGATTGAAGAACCGTCCCAGTTGTAGGCGCTATCCCTATAGCAAACATATTACTCCATGTTCCATTCCAGGAAGTACATGCCAAAAGGAAATTGAGGTGTGCGTTGAACAACCTACCTAGTTTTGGCAAAACCAGACTTCTGCACAAAGCCTTTTTCCCATCTTTGGGTATGCAAAGGCTTTAGGGTAATAATAAATCACGGCAATGATTAAACAATTTATCCATTTTGGGGCCACCATTACCTACAGCAAAACTATTGCTCCATGTTCATTCCAGGAACACTATGCTAAAAAAAAATTGCAACACACCGACGGTGTTCTAGGAACCATCCTTTTGGTTTAATCCGTTATCCCATGTTATACTTTACACAAAGGGTTCATGGTTTAGGGTATGGGGCAATGATTAAACAACCTAACCAGTTTTTTTTAACATTGTAGGGTGGAAATCCGTTACCCCATGTTTTGTTCTGGGAAGACTATGCCTAAAGAAAATAGAGGCATGCATTAAAAAACCTACCTTTTCTACAATATCATTAAAGAAAAAGAGGTAAACCTATGTTTCGTGCCGGCTATCACGTTTGATTACTTGTTGTTGCGTGTTTGGGTTAGGGTATAGGGCTACTAGGGTTCAGACACTCAGGGGTGCTTTGTTTTGGGAACACAGTTTTTCATTGCTGGCATGTTTCCTCTTCGATTTGTATGTCAATGTTACAGCTACCGCTAGGGTTTGATTAGTTCTTAAGTTCCGTCGCTACGAGTGTTCTGCGACTTCAGGTTATTCTAGGGACATCGGATCAGTACGTACTCAGGACGTGCATAATAAGGTAAATTGCGCTGCTTCATTACGTCGTTCTTGAAGGGTGAATTCCTGCATTTTGATTTTAATAATTGGGGTTTTCGGATTCAGGTTCAGGGTGTGTGGTTTCAGATTGAATTTCGGTATTTGATATTGTCGGCTGCCATGGTAGATTCTGACGAGAGAAGAACAAATGCTTTTGTGGACGCTGACAGTGCGCCAAATTCGGCAGCAACGATTTCATGGGATGACTTGTGCAAGGCACGAATCAAGGACCAACTTTGTCATATCGAAGAAATGGTGCAAATTCCTCCTGAAGGTCCCATACAGAAATCGGACTTAGTGTGGGAGCTCTGAGAGACGCAGCTAGTCCGCGGTCATCACAACAATTGGAAGAAGGATCTCGTCGTTGCTCAGCAATGTTACATCCCCACGATGAGAGTGCAAGACTTCATACATGGGATGCAAAGCAACAACTCTGGTGCAACGTGCAGGTACGTGAAGATCCGTATGAAACCACCAAAGATCGGCGCAACTTTCAGGGCTTCTGCAACTGCCTCAAAAGACGTCACCAGGTAAACACTGGTCTTCCAACCTCTGTGCAAGAATTCTCCTTCATTGTTTCAGCGCTCTTGTTAAATCCATGCACGAATTTTCTTTTTTATAAAAAATCTTTGGCACAGTCTTTTCTTCTATGACCCGTTTGTACTAAAATACATGCACACCTTCAAGAGGAAGTGCATGCACTGGGTTCCTTTCCACTTAAAGCATCACATCTATTAATCATTGGCCGCGTTGTCATGTTATAAATTTATTCATAGTATAAAAACATATTATAATATGTATTGTTGAGTAGCTTCATGGTGATGCTATTTTGTTGAATAACTTTAAGATGACGTTTTGTAGAGGTATATGCCATTTATTTAAAAGGACGGCTTTGCTTTAGAGTTTCATTGAAATTCATTAGTCATATTTGTTTTCCACTTTATAGTCAGAATGTCGAACTGGAGGGTTTTTTCAGAGTCCCAAGAGGAAGAAGTAGAATTGGAGCTTGGATTTGAATTTTCATTGTCACAACTACCGGATCAATTTCTTCTGCCGCTAAGTCTTGCGCCGCCTCATGAGCGTCCACAAAAAGAAGCTGGGCCTTCTCGACCACCAAAGCAACCTCGTGTGGAGCGGCGATGGTACGGGAATCTTCAACGTAACGCTCGAGCATTGGTGATTTTGTTGCAGGTTGGATGTGTTGAGCCCGGCAGTCGAGATGTGACATTTGAAGGATGTTTCAAAGGTCTCAATGTCGATCAGTATTACTGCATGATGAAGCCTATTGAAGGAAGTAGTGGTCACCATCGTTGGTTAGAGGGGTCACTGAATCTCTTAACGGAGGCGGGTCGTGTTAATTACATCGCTACGACTATCAAGCGCATTCTCCAGTTCTTGTAGATGGAGTAAAATTAGCCTTGGAATTATAGTTTTTTTATTTTTAATAGGCATTGGTTTAATGTTAGTGCTTCAATCCATATTTGAAGTATTTTGTTGAAATTATTTTGTTTGGTAATAGTTGTAGAAGGAAATAATGGAAATAGTTTGGACTTTGAAGTGATTTTCCTTCTAAGTTAAAGATAAAGATATAGATGTGGAGCCAAATATGAAGGCCATTAGGTGTAAGTTGGCTTTAGGAGGAAGTTAAGGGCTGATGTACACTTGTTTAGATGGGGCAAAAGATGATGGAAAAGGGGAGAAAAAGATGAACACTATTCATCTTCTTTCCAAATGTTGTTTTGGAGGAATCGAATGTTTGGAGAGCAATTGTGTTATAAGTTTGAAGGATTTTTAATTGAAATTCAAAAATTTTGTGTATCATGGTGTGTAGTTTTCAAATTGATCTCACTTGCTTGATTTGGAGTTGTGAAGCAAAAGTTGTGCTAGTTTGAATAGAGTGAGGTTTGTTGCCTTTAAAATTAAGAGGCAGAGACTTCGACTAACCATCAAAGACGGACAAGTTCTTTTTTTGCAATGAAATTTGGAGGAAGTGTAGTAAATTGTGTTAGCTTTCTATAAAGCTATCATTCGTTTTATGCGGAGTTTATATGAGAAAGTTGTGAGTGTGGAAGCGAAAGAGGGTCTGCTGCCTTTCCCTTCTCAAGGCCAAAACTTTGGATGGCCACAGAAGTTGGACAAAGTTTTAGAATTGTTTGAAATTTGGAGGAAAAGTAGATTATTGTATTAGCTTTCCGAAAAGCTACCATTTAGTTCATTTGAAGTTGTAGATCAACCGTGACACTCATCCAAAGTTCAGCTTGGAAATTGGAGATGGAGTTGAAGGAGTTTTGAAGACTTGTGTGTTTGTGTGTGTGGCTTGTGGCTTTGTAAAAATTTATTTTATTGTTGCGGGTGGTTTGGTTTACACCAACACCAACTTCATTTTGTGTTGTGAAAGCGACGAAGTGGGGTTAATTGCTCACATGATCGAAACTTTTATGTTGTTCCCACTAGTGAGACAAGTTTGTTGGTCACCGTGAGTTTGAAATTTAAAATCTAATTCCTCGGATGGCTCGGCTTGTGGTCCGGTCGTCTCGTTTTATTCGTCCAAAGCCCGTGGTTTCTTGTCACCCTACCTTAACCTTTGCCCTTATATAACCACCACAAAATAGGTCAACGGAAGACTGAAGTGAAGATTAAACGAAGATTGAAGAGAAGATCAAGCGAAGATTGAAGAGAAGATTCGAGTTTTGTTATTTGCCTTTCATCTACACTCACAACCTGTCCCCAGACACCCCGTGTGTTCCCTAAGCGCGCTCCTCTCTACCCGACAGCGTGTAGGACAATGTCGAACCGCTAGGTTGTCTAATCATTGCCTTCATTTCTTATTACCTTAAAGCCTTCCTAGTACCGAAAATGGGGTAACGCCCTGAACCCAAAAAAGTGGTGCAAAAAAAAATGGGTGGGTTGTTGAATGCGTTACGTGAATTTGTGATTTGCCTAGCCTTTTAGGAATGCCAAAATGGGGTAATTCCCTAAACCCAAAACAATGGTGAAAAAAAAAATAGGTGGGTTGTTGAATGCCTAACATGAATTTGTAATTTGCCTAGCTTTTTAGGAATGCCAAAATAGGGTAACGCCCTAAACCCAAAACAGTGGTGGAAAAAAAAATAGGTGGGTTGTTGAATGCATGACATGAATTTGTGATTTGCCTAGTTTTAAACCCAAAACAATGTTGGAAAAATAAATGGGTGGGTTGTTGAATGCGTGACGGGAATTTGTGATTTGCCTAGCCTTTTAGGAATGCCAAAATGGGGTAACGCCCTAAACCCAAAACAGTGTTGGAAAACAAATTGGGTGTGTTGTTGAATGCATGACGTGAATTTGTGATTTTCCTAGCCTTTTAGGAATGCCACGACGGGTTATGTGTTTGCCCAAAACAATGGTGGCAAAAAATATGGGTGGGATGAGTAATCCATGCCCCAAATTAAAACATGTAAAAGCATGAGTAGAGTATTATACGTGACATTGACAACACCCGTATAGGCCACCGTCATTATAAAATGAAACCCTGGAGTGCAACATTAAGAAAATATTATCGTATGACTTGAAAAGGACCTGAACCAAGAACCTTGAACCCTTTAAAAGAAGGACCGCGAGACACTGGCCACTCGGCTGTCGCATCGGAGAGGGCCCTTATTGACCCGTTCCTGGGACCCAGCGTATCCCATGGGGCCCGGGAAGCCATACCCAGGCATGACCCATGTTATGGTCGAGCCATGCCGCATGCGTCGTCTGAGCGGGCTGCCATCTGCCCGGCAAAAAACCGAAACAGTGCGCCAAAACGCTGCTCAGCGAACTGCTCTGATATCGCAAAACTGTCGTGACATAATTGCCGTGGACGCACCTGGTTGTCGGGCGCGATACACGAAGCCTGTTGCCTGCAATAGGGGCAACGGTACTTGGTCATGGCCTTTAACAGCCCGTTCCATTATGAGCCACTAAAAGGAGGGTGAGAAGTAGTGAACACCTTAAAAAATTATTTTTATTTTTGAAGAGATTAAAGATGGCTTAGCCAACATCCCAATGATTGTGACTACCCTTGGTTGCATTTTAGGTTTGTACAGATGCACAAACTTTGTTTTGTGGCATTTTGGGTCAACAATTACTCTACATTGTGAAATTTATTGAATTTTGAAGTTTTTATGAATTAAGAAAAATAGACAATTACTAGTACTTTTAATTTGGTTGTGGTAGTGGTGCATGGCACACTTGTTGTAACCAAATCACTACAATTGTAATAGAAAGTTATCTAATGTTTTTAAGAGATATTAACCAATTTTTCTTATCTTACTTCCAAAATTGAATKTTTTTTTAGAATATATTTGAAAATGTAGAAAAGATTACAAAAATCAACAAAATCCATTTACTTAAATAATTATTTTTATGTAGTTACAAGTCCTATTTGACCATTAGAATAATTTTGATGCCTTTTGGGGGATTGTAAATTTAAAAAAATTCTAAATTTTAATCCTTTAAGGTTAGGCATCCAAACAGTGGATGCGCCTTGGTCAACCTCGATTGCAATTTTCAAAATAACTATTTTTTAAATTTGATTTAGACTAAGAAAATGAAGCGTGAAAAGTTTTGTTTCTACTCCATTTCAAAATTTTGAAAAGCGTCAAATTGAAAGAGTTATTGCAATTGAAAGCTCCATATGTTAAAATCCAAATAACACTATCCACTGAAAAGAGAGGAACCACTTCTTGCTCAATTAATTAGCCCCCCCCCCTCCCCCAAAAAATTAGTAGCCGTTGATCGTTGAAAAAAATTAAAGCACCCTCTTTCCCTGCCGTTGATCCTGATGAATATTACGATACCGTATTTATACGGAATACAGATATGGAATACAGATACGGAAAATGGATCCAGATTATCCCATATCGATTGTCAAAGGACTTCGAAAATACAAGAATAGGGTGTGTGCTGGGATTTTAAAATTTTCCAATCAAATTATTTTTCAGAAACCCCTTCCCTAATTTATTTTGAGGTAGGGGGGTTTGAAAAATAATTTGATTAGGAACCATGCCACACTATGCGTTCTAAAGACAGAACACACATATGGTGTGTTTTTCATTCAAGTTTTCTTTTCTTGACGAGAATTCTACTTTTAACCTACAAAATTATGTTTCTCATTCTAACATTCATTTATGGTCAAAATTACAGATTATTCTAAAATGTGTTATAATTTATATAATTTTATTTCTTCTCTCAACCATAAAAATTCACAATAATTTGATTTTTCCATCAAAATTATTGAAAAATATAACAAAAACAGAAAATGCATTAAATTTGTGCGGTAGCAAAAAATTAAAAAAAATTATACATCAATTAAATAAAAGGATGAATTTGGTTTAAAAGTTGAATTTGACTTCAAGGTCTTTGTTGTGGTTGTTTTGGGTGTAAGAAACAAAATAAGCTATTGAAATTTTTTCACACAAATCTCCATTTCTACTTGTAACTCTTGGAAAAATTTCAAATAATTTGGATTTTCTTTGTTATTTTTGCTCATTTTTGTTCAATTTTTGCAGCAAAAATGATAACAATTACAATTTTTTATAGAATCAATTAATATTTTGCAAAAGTAATATAAAATTTAGAATTTTAGGTCACAAAAATATAAGATTATTGTTTGAACACAATTTTCAAGGGTGAATTTAGCTTAGACACAATTTCACAATGGATCACGTCCTTTAGGTGTTAAAAATTAATTTTCAAGGAAGAATAATATGTACCAAGTTTGCAACATAACTATCAATGTAAATCATTGTATAGTAGCATAAAATAATGCACATTGATTTAAGATAGAGGTCTTATAATGGAAAAATGTCTTCACTAATTAAATGTTCAAAAGAAATTATAAGATTGAATTTTGGGTATGTATTTTTTTAACATACATATAAATTGAAGATAAATTTATTATATTTCGATATATTTGATTATTGATAAAAGAATCATTATCAATTGATATATGAGGATATGATTGAATACTATCAAAGTAGTCGGCTCTTTAATTTTCAAAAAATTTACTTGTGCTTGTTTTGAAATATTTACAATCAGATTCATGTTTCCTGAAAATACCTCGGATTTTTTCTCTTGGATTGAATGATTTCATAGGGCCATGTTTAAAAGATTTCTCAAAGGAAAAATTTGAGTTTTCTTGAACAAATGCAATAAATAAATAAATAATTGAAAATGCATGCATGCATGCTAATTTTCACAAAATGGAGAAATTTAAAGATGATTAATAAAACTCTACAAGAATATTGAGATATATTAGGAAATGAAAAATTCCACTTAAGCATGCCTATTAATTGTTTGTAATTTACTCATAGAATGATTAGGAGGAAGTTTGGAGACAACCTCTCATTGTCAAGATCTCCTTCCTTACATAAACCACAATGGGCACTCTTTGAAGTACTTGAGTTTGACAAATCACTTGAAACAAAGTTTTTGTTGACTAAACATTTAAAGTTTTTATTCGATCATTTGATAATTATTAGAAGATAATATTTGGAAAACAATATGTATTTAAAGTTTTAAATTTTAAATTCTTAAAAAATCTACAAAAAATCTACAAATTTCATATTTTAAATATTAAAATTCATAAGAAAATTTATTAGACATTTTAAAACAAAGTTTCAATAAGCTTTCTTTAAAAAAATAAAATTTGTGATAATTCAATACTTGATACGCAATTACACCAAGTCAAACAATTAAAACCTTTAGAGTCTTTTGAGGGAGTTAAAATTGTTTTAGAAAATACCAATCACTACGTTGAAATTATGCCTGAACTCAAAGAAACTAATAATGATTTGGAAATACCAAATGAAATGGTCTTCAATTACATAAATTCAGAACCAATAGGTAGTAGCATTGAGATTGAAAATAAAGGAAAATCTACCAAAAACATTTCCAAAACTAAGAGTAACATAGATCATTCATTGCACGAAATACCAAATAGTACAATGCAAAATTTTGTCGAAACAAAAAAACAAAAATATGATTTGTTGAATAGTAATAGGATTAATGAAGCAAATAAATTGGATGAACAATCTATAGAAAAACATATAGACATAAAAAAATATGAAAGTGAAAACAACCAAAATGATAATAATGCTAAAAAAGAAGATATTAAAGAGCATTTAAATTGAAGTGAATTAGAACTAGTGAATCAATATTTGTTTCAATATTAAATAAAAAATCAGCAAGATCATAGTTTTGTTGTAGTGAAACCTAAATTATAGAWTTTGTATTCTAGAAGATTTTGTTATGAGCAAGAAAAAACTAAGGCTTTGTGTTGCTATGCACAAAATTCCATGATTTGACTTAAGAAATGAGATTGAGACATCAAATTTTTAAATTTAAACTCTTGAACTAAATTAATGAATTTATAGTCTGAAAAAAAAGTTTCAAAAAGTCATTAAAAAAAAAAGATCATGTCAATATCTAGCATATATATGGAACTAAGAAGTAGAGATCTTGGTCTCCAGTACTAGGAACAAATCATTTGAAGTTCTTCTAATGACTAGAAAAGAATGCAACTATGCTTTCTACTTTCATATTTTTTGCATCTAGAACCAATCGTGAACCCTAAATTCTTTCTTTTCATTTGCAAATGATTTTAAAGACAAATTGATATCTCAACAATTGTAGACAAAAATGGGATGTAAGTTGAGAAGCCCAATTTTTCATTTTTGCAACAATTTGCGGTTGTTCATTCAAAATATCAAGGTTTTGCCATAAAACAAGTATTCGGTATGCTCCAATCAAAAACAAAGGAACCCAAGAACGCCTTCAACAAAGTGTAGCTTAGCATTTAACCCCTAATTAAGATTAGAATGAGCTTAAACAAAATAAAACATGATTTCATCCACTTCAAGTTGTTATTCATCCATTCAATTTTTTAATGCAGAGTATGATTATTACCTAATATTTTCTCCATATAAATTTGAAAATTCATCTCTTTAAATATTCTACAAATTTTTGAATCAAAGTATTTTGTGACAATTTTTCTTTTAGATTATAATTGAGGAGAATTTTTATTGTACAATTGTAAATTTAATTTGAAAACTTTATCATAGTTAGACTTGTATATTTCAAGTTTGCTACAAAAATCTTTAGAGAGTAAAAACAAATTTGTTTGTGATAAATTTTTTAAATAATTCATTATTTTAGTTCATTTGTATTATTTATACAAACAGTTTGGGCATATCAAACCATTTAGACAAATTATTCAAAATTTATTACTAGATTTTTTTAATAAACAAAATTTATTCAAATTTTATTACTAGATTTATTAATAGACAAAATTTATTCAAATTTTATTAATAGATTTAACAATCAAGGTCTATTTTATATTGAATCTTTGAAAACCATAAAATCTTAAGAACTTTTTAGGATTTAGGTTAAAAGTTATTAAAATCCTACAAACATATAGAAGCTTACTACATTATCATATCACATAATTATTTCTATCCAAAAACATTGTTCTTAGCAAATTTCTTTGCATGTACTATTGTAAKTGTATTATTTCCATCCTTGAGATAAACCATGCACAACCAAGTTTTGATTTGTTTGGTGTAAAATTTCCTAAATTTAGATGTCTCAACATTGTTCAATTGATGTTCCAGGCAATAGAGAAAATCCTCTTGTTTCTACTTGCTAAATGTCTTAGGTATCACTTCCAATGAATCAAAACTATCTAAATTAGGTTTTTATGATTTTGACTAACTCCAAGGGTAAAATTTGTGGTTCTATAACTTCAACTAATCCTTATGCTAATTTTAACTGAATGCATAGTGCCGTAGATACTATCACTCAGAAGTTACAATAAATCAATGTTTTGGACAAATTTGATCTATTTGAATTTCACCCATATAATTCTTGGTGGATAAAAACTTATTTTTGAACTTCAAAATGCATTTGAAAATCTATTTCATTTTGTTTGATATTTAAATTAATTTCTTCTTTTAGAATTTTTGGTTGGTTCTCATCCAAAAGTTGTTTCATTCTTAGTCTAACTTCATCCACTTTTATTTCTTTTAATTCGTACTTGTTTATGTAAGTCATTATGATTTTGGAGAGATTTGATGCGCTACCTTATGATTTAAATACTGACTTCTAAGTTTGGATTATATTTGGATAATGATACTTTTCTACTAGTCTTTTGTACTTTGTATGATTCAAAATTATAGTATTTATCCCTTCTTTTTGAATTTCAAATGCCTAAACMTTATTTATTGTTCACTTTCCAAAAAGATTTCACACTTTTTAATCAAAAATTTATAGCATGGATTAGAAGAGTTTAAAGTTTTACATGATTTTTAAGCACTAAAACTTCATCCCAATTTTTTTTTTGTTCTTTTTGGATTATAGGTATTTCTTGGTGGAATTATCCATTATGTTTCTGAAAATACATAATTTGTTTTATTAACCTAAGTTTGACTAAATAAACATGACTTAGATTGAAACTAAAAAAAAATGAAACTTTATCCTACCAAGAAGACCCAACAAAAAGCTTCACAGTTAATAATAAAAACTACTATTTTGACAGTTTTTGATGTTATTACCTTAATACCATCAAGTACTTGCACTTATAATTATCACTTTTCAAAAATCTCATTTGAACCTGTAAGCTACACCAGAACCTACATATTGATCAGTCAAAATGTATACAATCAACGCATGAGAGTTTTTGAAAGCCTTGTCTAACTTGATTTGGATATACCTTTGAGATTATACTTGAAAGATTTATAACTTAATTCACGTGGCAATTTGATATGCAACATAGGCATGTTTGTTTACAATAAATCTAGTATGCCTTGTGCTGGTGCAACAATCAAAATCAAAATCAAAGTTTTTTCTTTTAATAGTTGTTATAAAACCTATCAAATTCAACAAGTTTCACACAAAAGATTGAAACACTACAAAATTAGCACAAATATAAAGTTCTATACAAAAAAGAGTGCACAAACTTTGTTTCCTGGGGTTTGGATTGGCAATGCAAAAGTTATGAATTTTTCAAAATAAGAGGTAATTTAATTTAATAACTTGCACTAAAGAACCAACCACCACAAAACAAAGTTTGTGCACCCGTCTTTGCAAAGAACTTTCAAGTAGTACCAAAAATGCCTTGAAATGCCTCATGGTTTGTTAGATTTTAACATATTAAACAAACAAAGCAAAGCAAAACAGACAACAAGTATTAAAGGTATTAATATACAACACCTCCATGCTATGACAATTTTCAGTATACATTAAGAAAAAGAAACTAGTACAATTATCAGGGGAAAAATTTGCAAGCAGATAGGGGGACCACAAATACTATTAAGAAATAAATTAAAATTTGGATATTATTATCTTTCATGTTTGCACATGACAATATAAAATTGTACATATAATTGTATGGGCTAATTTTTATCATCACCAATAAGAAGGAGGGCACTTCTCCAATTTTTTTTGTAACACAAAATTGTAGAATGAAACATCTACTCTATGCAATGGTTGTGTTAGTGCCAATTTTGTTTTCTAATTTGTATGGTATACAATATGAAAGATTTTTTTCTAGAAATTTACAACTTCACTGCTTTGCTAATGGATCTCAATATAAACTAAAACATTCTACAGCAATATTATGATTTCTCTTTGCAATTACAAATTGTTGTTTAAGTATTGTATATTGTACTTGGCCAAGCTCAAGAGTCTATTGCTATAATGGTTTTGTAGCACATAATTTAACTACTATTCAAAATCTTTAGTAACATAATATTATTTTAATATGCATCTGCATCATTCTTCATAGGTTTCTTGCTTTTGCTCATAGGACTCCAAGAATGTTTCCATGTAAAATGACATTCTTTACTACAAAAAATTGGAGGTATAAATGACTAGAAAGAATGAATGCAAAACAGACATTCTAGACAAAAATGACTGCACAACAATTTGGAGCTTGCAGTCATTGTGGACAAGTCATTCTTTAAATGATTTCAAATCTATTGTCATCAGCCATTTTAAAGGTTTGACAACTGCCCATTTTAAAGGATCTAAAGTGGTGATACAATCCGAGAGGTGATGATGTGGACGTCCATGTCAAAGTCATGTGTAAGTCATTACGAAGTTGACATGAGGCAAGTCATTACGAAGTTGACATGAGGAAGTCATTCCATAGTCATTCTCAAGTGGCGTGAATTTGAAGGTTCAAGTTTCTCTCCAAAGACATCAAAAGTCATTTTTACACAATTGCACAAGGAGTAGTCCTTTTGTAGTCACATATGAGTACATTCAAAGTTCCACCATACACAACATGTCATACACCATATATGCCATACATACATGTTGCATGGCTTCCAAAGCCTCTTAGAGTGTGAGCATGAAGGATGAAATGGCAAACCTTTTATAGAAGTGGGGTAGTACGAGGCAAGACAAACCATGTGTGATATGTAAAACGAAGGAATTGTATTACAAGTAAAATTTTAAACCTCATTGAAGCATAGTAGATCAACTTTTTTCCAAAATATTTGTACTAATAAAAGTTGGAAAATCAATCACACTTTCATTTCCAAAAATCTGATTAGGTTTTGTGCCTCACATAAAAAATTATAGACAAATTTGCTAAAGGGATTGGAAAGGGATTGGAAAGGATTAAAACATATTACTGAGTTCTAACTTCTAAGGTCATCTATTCAACTTCCTTGAAATAAGGAAGTATGTAGTTGTTATAGATCTATTCACTTCCTGTAAAGAAAGTGTGACAATGACTACCAAGATGACTACACATGATGTTTGCAGATTGAACAATGAATTAGTGTGCAAGGCGCCAAAGCAGTAGTAGAGTAGGTGTGTAGTAGTCCAAGACTTACAAGTAGTCATTTGGGAGTCTGAGGAAGTCATTCTATAGTTGCACCGGAGTTGCGATGTTGTCATTTGGACAAAGGATATATATGACTTAACAACTTTTGCTTGACTCCATTTGAATATCTTAGTGTATGTTTGTTGGAACCCAAGCAATTCATATGTGAAATATATGAAGTAATCAAAAGTAGTCTAATGTCAATTGCACGAGTTTCCAAAAGTCATTGCTGGCATATCAATAGGAGTTTAACCCCTAAAGGATCAAACTGCGCTCTTTTGGTAACATAGCGATTTTGGGCAGCTCACTACAAATGGACTTTATAGTTTTTTTCTTTGAAATTTTCATACAACATGTGTCCGAGGAATAGCTTTAAGGCCCAACAATTTTCATGACTTTTGACTACATGGTTAAAAAGTTATTGCAATATATGTATATTTCTTTGATCTCTGGGCAGTCCGGGTAGGTCTGAAAAAATGACTTTTTTCAGAAATAAAAATTTAAAAATGATTTTCTACAACTATATGTACATGAGAAGCTTTGAATTACTCCATTTTGATCAACGAGTCAAAAGTTATGAAGAGTTTTTGTTTGCGGGCAATCATGGAATTTCTATGCTAAAATAAACTTTGAAGTCCTTTATTTAACTCATTTTTCAATAATTTTGAAAAAAAATCAAAATATTGGGCGTGGATTGTTTATTACAACATTTCAACCATTGGGATTTTTTGGAGCGTTTTTGGTGAAAGCATAGTCAAAGACCTTTAGGGGTTATCCCCTAAAATCCGAAGTGTCCCCTCGGGGGACACTTGGGATTTTGGGCAAGCTCGTGTGATCTCAATTTTTGACATAATTTTTTGAAACCTTTTTTGATGATAGGAATCCACATTAGCTTGCTGAAAATATAATTTTTGTCTCAATGGGTGCCCAGGGGACAAAAGTTATGCCATACTATGCATAAATTTCAGTTTGTCGGGCAGAAAAAAAAATCACAAAAATATGATTTTTTTTTTATTTTTCATTTTTTTTCTCAAAGATTATATTTTTGTGTACATCTAGAGCTTTGATTCATTCTATTTGGCCTAATAATGAGAAAGTTATGGACAATCTTGTTTTTCGGGCAATCTAAGCATCATTTCGAGAAAATAACTTATAGGATTCATTTCTAAATGCAAATATCACAATTTTTTGAAAAACATTGTTGGACAAGGTTAAGTTTACTTGCCAAAATAATCTCACCGTTAGTATTATTGTGTTTCAATCCCATCTTAGAGCTATTAACCATTTAGTTCTTTTTCCAATCTTGGACCTACTTCTACTTAACAATTTTTTCATGATTGAATATCAAGTGTGTTTTTCTTGAATTTTTTTCTACTAATCCTCAACTTGAATCTTCAACACATGAAATTATAATTTCAAGCTCATTAGAGCAAAAAAATTTGATTAGGAAGCTCCAAAGCCAAAAAATCTACTTGTAGAATGCATTAAAAAACTTGTTTTTTCCACTTTAAATCAGATATCTTACAATCTATGCTGTCAAAGTTTGTGAAAATTTTCATACACATTTATATACTAGTCTAGTGCAAGATCCTATGGTTAGATATGCACAAAAATTTAAAATTTTGAAAGCTTTGCACCTTGCAATAGAAATGGTAGTTTTGAATGGATTTTGAGAGAAAAAAGGCCTTGAGACTTTAGGGGTTAAATAAATAATGCACATGGACCTTGTGTACAAAAACAATACACTAATAAACAGAAAAGCTAGCCATTGGCAATGCATGATTTCAAAGAAAAAAACAAAAAGTCTTCTATCGGAAAAAAAAATTTAATAAAAAAGATAAACATGGAGTTGAAAAATTAAAAAGATTAAAAGAGAATTTATTAGCTCAAGAACAGTGTTAGAATAGTATGACTGGTGAAAAGTCTTAAATTGCGTGTATTGTTGTTATAGCAAAGCATCTTCTGAATCAATCCATTTTGAGTGCGCTAGTTTTCATGCGTGATGGAGGTAGATTTATATATGAATACATTATGGAGAGCACCTCTAAATTAGAGCAATACGCGCGCAATAGTCCATGAGTTGAAGATTGTCTATCCACAATCACATGTAGTMATTTTCTAGTGACAATGTGGAGACAACATTCTGCAATGTGTAAGGCCGACACACGTTGGAATTGTGGCAACCATACTTTGCCCATTTTTTGTACTCCAAGTATGTTTTTGCTAATCACGTCATAGATTCATAGATTGAAGGCATTTTCCATTTGTAATGCAAAATTTTATTGGTTGGTTGCAATGACTTCATCTACGCTTTTGGTGTATTGAGAAGACAACAAAGTCATGACCCAAAATACTTTCCATTTGCTTTGCAATAATGTAAGGAAGCAAGCCCAATCTTTTTTGTATTAAAAAATGACATGTGTAAAATGTTGTTTGTTTACTAACTCACAAGAAATAGCTACCCATACCTCTGTAAAGGTAGAGGTACGCTCAACTAAGTTGTAGAAGACAATCGTTGTAGGTGACATTTAGATGACGTCGGAGAGGAATTAAAGTGGCTCCTCATCCCCCCGCTGTCATTTTAGACCCAATGATGTGGTAATCATAATAGAGTACATTGCAGCATAGTCATTTGTATCCTAAACTGCTTCCAATAATCCGACAATGACCTTGGCGGCAATGTCAGCAAATTGTTTTGCTGATTTGTGGAACCTGAAAATGCGGCATGGGCCTAATAAGGTCCCTAAAGTCATTTTAGAGTGGCACAACAATAAAGAATGGTCACATCCTAGTCACTAGAGAATGATTGCCATCCATGTCACCGTATTGCCCTACCCATCCATGGAGCAAAAAATTGCATCGCGGCCTCCTTGGTAGCCTAGAATCATTTCGGAGTTGAATAATAGTAAACCTTAGTCAATTTATGATGTCTATGTAGTTGATCATGATTTCCCCATTCACGTTGGATGTTCCACTAAGTAGTCATTCCAGTTGAAGATGTTGGATGAACAAACCTCCATGGATGACTATCACACTTTGTTATGTCTTCATCCGCCAATTGCGGTCACATTTGCAAAATGACTAGGACATTTTGGACTATCCTAAGTTGGTACAATTATAGAACTAACAGTCACTCTTCACTCAAATCGGACATCCAATCATTCATACCCTTATTTTTTTGAAGTGCTTGCTCTTACAAACTATTCAACTCAAAGGTCTTTATTTGGTTCAAACATTGGAAATGCATCTTGCCCTTCCTCATAATTGCTCTTTGTTGTAGTTGCCTCTATCTTTTCATTCATCTTTTGTCTTTTGGAAACTATATCCTACGTGGACCAAAGTAGCCTTATGGATTTGGGTTTGGCATTATTGGGCCATGATTGAGTCTATTGTAGTTGACATCCTATTTGACTCCTCCCATCTAATAGAATCTCTAGTGAACTCATTATTCTCCCTTCCATTTCTTTCTTCTCTATACACTACTAGAAATTTCAGTTTTTTTGATAATATGTTGATTTTTATATATGGCAAAATGGTAGGTCTTTCTCTTCTAATCCGTCCAAATTGTATTTTTTTTTAATATTTAATGAACAATCTCATTTTCACTATTGCTTCACAATTCTTCCCCACAATTATTTCTCTCTCCTCACATTTATCTTTGTACTAAATAAATCTTTCAAATTGCTAATAATATTTAAAATAATAGCTAATAATTTTTTCAAAAATTGAGGATGATTATTTCCAATATTAAGAATTTAGTTTTTTTTTTAATATTTCCAAAATTCAAAATTGAGCTCAAATATGGATTTCGCATATTTTTATTACCATCATCATTCTCAAAATAAAAATCTTCATGACTTAATCACATTATTCAAAATTCAATGGTTCAAGTATTTTTGAGTCTGTATTAATTTATAAATAAGAAAATTCTAATTTTTTTCAAAATATAATTTTTGTTGAAATGATGTGAAATTAATCTTTCAATGGAGATTTGAATCACCTACAATGTTCAAATAGATCCTACCAAAGTTCTTAAAAATACAAATATAGTCTCCTTACACAATTAAAGGTTAAAAATATTATACCGTACTTGGATAGCAAGTTCGGCACTTGGGTGCCAAATATTTAATTAAAGTCCAAAAATAAGGTTTGGCAGTTTAAAGTATAATTTTCAAAACTTCAACATTTAAGTCAAATTTTTTTTTTAAATKCGGCAGTTAACCAAGAATATCTTCATCCAATATGGATGGATATTCTATGATCCATCTAATTAAGCCTCTTAAAGTTCAAATATTGGCCAATAAACTAGATTTTATACCCTAATATAGATTAAAGTGTTTTGCAAGTATTTGTATACAAGTACTGTGCTTGGAATTGTAGTGGCATTTACATGTTCATAGAGTACTTTGGAGGTAGAATGTCATGGTAAAGCAACATACTTTGAATTCTTTGTTTATCCCAATTAGCAAAAATGAGATGGAGATGTGCATACAAACAGATTTTACAAAACTTAGTGAACAATTGGAAGTGCAAAGAGCCTTGGAAGTGGTAGAAGTGAAGAGACCACTTGTGGTCAACCTTTCAAGTGTTTGGAGGCTATTTTACTTGTACCAAAGGAAGAAGCAGAAGAAGAGGTGCACAAAGTTTAAGACACTCTAGCACCCAAACGAGTCAAGGTTACAGGCAACTACACCAATTGGTTTGTCCCTTGTTTGTGGGATCCAATCTTTGTTGCGTGAAGCGTTATGGAAATCTTAACAATGCTTTGCACTTCTTGAGAACAATGTACAAGATGCCATGGGAGGAAAGAGGCACTTAATCACTTATGATAAACTTTCAAGGTTTTATTTTATATAAGTGGTTTACTCCTACTGGTGTATTGAAAGAAAAGTACAAAAACCATGTTCATGTTGGGTCTTCAACATTTGTTAGTGGGAGCCAACATTTCCCCATTCTATCCAAATACTCGACTTTACAAGAAGAAATTCTTACCCTTCTCAAGTCTCATCACCAAGGAGGAGTTTCATTGTTTGCAAGTCCAATTTGTGGACTTATAAGAGGTGTTATTTTAAAAAAAAAATCTAGCTTATTTGTTAGTGAGCAACGTATAGGTTTTAAGGTAAGCATGGAATGCACTAGAGCATTTATCAAGAAGGAACTCAAATGGTCTTATAAGGTGGCAACTACAACATCAAGAAAACTCCCTTCAAATTGGCAAGAAGGACTTTGCATGTCACAAAAAGTTGCTTACCTCATTKAGACTCACAACATTGGTGCCAACTTGATTGTAAACACCGATCAAACTAGAGTACATCTAATGTCTACAAGTGGTGCACATACTTGGGAAGAGAAGGGGTCGAAGTCCATTGCCATTGTTGGTGGAGACGATCAATTACAAGTGACTGTAGCCGTATCATCATGAGCCGCAAGTACACTTCTACCATTTCAATTTGTTTTCAATTAAAACAAGTAGAAGTCTTCCTACCTTTCTTTTTCTTTTCATACCGGCAAATTGTACAAGGGTCATTGCAAGAAACACCGGTCTTATTCTCCTTCACAAACAATGTTGCTCTCTTGTAATCTTCAATAACTTTTGAAGCATAAATCCTGTAAACTTGAAATTTTTATTGGAGATGCCTAACGTGATGATAATCATATCTTTTATTTTTCAAAAAATTTAAAAACTAAATTTACATTAAAAAATCATTTTTGCTAATTTGTCACACTTTGAGGTATAGAGTTTTTCACTGAGTTAGGAGTCACTAAATTTAATGATTTGGAGCTGAAATTTTCATGTTTTATTAACATAGTAGAAAAGCATAGACCTACCAAAGGGAATCTAAAATTTTATTATTTTATATATGTCCTCCACATGAGTGCAAACATCACTCCCATTGCGTGCAATTTCAAAACATTGATGATGGTTCTAAGACCATTTTTGTGGTGAAATCTCATCACCATCAACTCTTCCTAAGTTCACAATTTTTAATTTAAAAAAAAAATTATTTCCCTAATTTTTACAAATTAAAATGTCAAAATACCTATTTTCATGAGATTTTGCACTTTTTTAGTTCACCCAATTAGAAAAAATTTCTAGGGTACCTTCTTCTTAAAGATATATATATATATATATATATATATATATATATATATATATATATATATATATAAAACATATTTTATATATATTTTTTAAATTGTTTTTCTAATTTTATAGTAATCCCAACAAATCATGAGTACTATAGCCAAAGTGTACTGAAAACGGCATGTGGTTCTTGCAATGACCCACAAGCCTATGTTTCAACCTCTAGATGTTATACTCCAACATCCTTTCAAACATGCCGCCAACAATTTGACCTTTGGTCTACCATATCAATTTCTTCACGTTGTGCTCAAAACGTTGACAATGTGAAGTTAGATATGTCTATGTCTACATTAAAGCCTTTGATGTGCGGTTGGTTATACAAAGCGTGGCTTCATATTTCCAACCCTTCTATGATCAAGAAATGATGGGAATATTGTGTACTTTTTCAAGTATATGAAGAGTCCTTTCAATTTCAAGCTATGCAAGCACAAATGGAAACATCGACAATATTGGCAATTATTGGTGATGTGGAAGTGGAGATTCTTCATACTGAACTTGAAGAAGAGATTGATTTGGATACTAATATTTCAACAATCATGGAGCTATCTTTGAGTCGGGTGGAAGAAATTATAGCTCAATTAAGGGAACTTGCTCAAAAGAGGTACAAATTTCTATGCATACATTCCATTTTCTAGTTTTTTTTAATCCAAATTGTAGAAAACTCAAAATAAACTTTAAATAATATTTTTCAAAATTTGCTCCCTTTCAATAGGTCTATATATAGCATACAAATATATCTTTATGTCAATGTTACTAAATTGTCTAACTAGCACAACATTCTTTGGTTGGAAGTTTTGATTTCATTTCAATTTGTAAATATAAGATCTTGAACTATGAATCAATTTGCTTTAATCATATGTAGACAACTTCAATCAAATGGAGCAAAACATAATGTGATAAGTGATACCTTCTTTTTTGTAGGCAAAGATCTACAACCCAAGATCAAATCTTGCTTCACATTTGAAGGCATTACAAAAGGTTAGTTATTATGCTCTTTTTAAGGTGGCAATGTTACACTTCTATTGTTATAACTCATTCTAAATGAGAAATCACTATTGATATCACATTCCATTGTTGAGATTTTGGCTCTAAACTATTGTAACACTAAAAAATTCTTGAGGAAATTCTCTTATTCTAAGCTACATTGACAAATCCTGCATTTGAACTACAAATTACATCAGCTCCACTAAAAGATTCTTTCAAACAAGGATTCATATAGATTCAAAAGCTCAACTTAAAAACTAGGATTCATGAGCTACAGATCTACTGAAAGATTAAAAATTAATTATTTATGGTCCACACTTTAAAATTCTTTCAAATTAGGATTCATAAGCAACAAATATACCTGGCTACTAAAAGCTAAACAAGTCATAAGAAGAATTTGTAGTGAAAGTTTAACAATTCTAACATTTAATTAGGTACACTAAGGTCTATTTGAGCAAGACTTTTCAAGCTGCACTGAAATTCTTAAGAAATCCATATTACCCAACAATACTGGTAAATATATGAAGCTAAATATGGTAAAAAAGATTTTGAACCAATACAATGCAAATGCATTGTTGTAAACCCTAAGCCACAACTAATGAATCTGTACCTCTTTTGAGCTTTTCCAATTTGCTCTCTGTGGACTAAATTCCAAACTATCTATGATTGATCAATAGAAATGTTTAGCACTTAAAACAAAGGTCAATAAGAGATGTAATGTAATCTAGTTTACAGATTGCAGATTGATGAAGCTCAATTGAAATCTAAGACACATTATCTTCCAAAAATAAGAATATGGTAATTAAATATGGCTACACACCTTTGTAAAATTACATTTGGTGGACAATGCCTTCAGTTGAGCACCGAATATGCACTGAACATGCACATTGAGTAACTGTGAGTACATTTGAAGATTGCAACTTCTTCAGCAATGTTGGAAATAGCTTTGGCCATTTGACAATACTGTGATTCAAAATAGATCCGGATCAATATCAAACAACTAGAAGATGACATTATAAAATTACACGAACTCCAAGAATCAGTTGACAATAACAAAATTGTGAAGCACACAAGTTCAGACTTACATAAGAACAAGATGCAAATCATTATTACCTACTTATCTCTTCCAAAATCTTTGCAGCTTTGATGGATGGCAGGAGTAGGTGCAAGTTAGGTGGTCAACTCACTAGCCAATGCATGTGGGTATTTTGGCAAGTGCAGAAAAACGATTTGGCAGGACTAGTGCTCCAACTCAAAGTTAGTCTTCTGAATGTTCAATCTCAAGTTGAAGACTAGGGTCTTTCATGAAGCTTGCAAGAAGACACAAAATCAAGGAAGGCTTGATCAATATCAAATATCAGACAAGGACAAGTGACTTGCAACGTTGAGTACAAAAAGGAAGAAACTCAAGGCATGAAATTCAAAACGAAACACCAAAAAACAAAATCTAGGGTGTCATATCTGAGGCACAACTCCAAGCTAAAACAATGAATTGTATCTTTTGGGTTGTTGAGGCTTCCATATTATACATGTTGTCTTCCTTGAGTAGGAGTTTTGCTTGAGAGTGGCACCTTCTATCTGTCAACTAAATTTTTGCAGTCAATTGCTATAGATGGAGTTGTACAAGGACATTGTGGAAGGTGGGGATGTGGCTTTCATTGAAGTTTTGGCTAAAGATAACATACTTTAGTTGAGTAGGTAGGTCATGGTACAAGGAATTTTGGTGCAAGGCTATCAAAGGTCTCGTGAGAGGCAAAATGCAACTTATGAGCATTTTATTGAAGCTCAAGTTTCCTCTATTTGAAGCCTTCTCATCTGGTAGAGCTCTTTTTTTTCAAAGGAATTCTTTGGATTTTTGGCAAACCACCTTTGTATTTACTTGTAGATTTGACTATATGGTCCCATACTTAGCAAAGAATTTTTCTATTTAAAAACATAATTAATTTAAGCTGAACCTGCTATCTAAGTATGGTAACGCACATAAAGCAAATAATTCAATCATTATTACAAAATGAAAACACATGCAAAATCATTGAATGCTTTGACATAAATGGAAAATTAGAATACATTTAATATACTTAAATTCACATCGTCTAACCAATTTTTCATTCACATGCACTCAATCCATGTATTTTCACATATTGTCTAGTACTAAGATTCATTATTGAGATTAAATGCAAAAAGACAACTATGTATGTAACCTATTATCACTTCATTGGCAAATTCATGGATTTTGGTTTTTGGATTGAGCTATAAAATGGTTTCAATGGCCTAGGGAATTCTACTTTGAAATTCATAGAAACTACATGTTTTATACAAAAATCTAATTCGTTTTTAGTTCATGATTTTTTATTGATAATAATACAAAAATATAATTTTCTAGAAATTTTGTTTTAGTTCTATGTTGCAATGATGAGAATCTATGCCTCGAACGTGCTGATTATTGAGTGTTTCTCTTGGTATGTTTTGTTGATTTGGTTCTGAATTTGATTTGTTGTTCCTTGTTGCTTGGCTTAATTGTTTTGTTGCTTTTGATTCAAATAGAAGCTTTGGATCCGTGTTGTAAAATTGGTTGTGATAGTTTTAAAATCACCTACAATTTTGCCCGCAATTTTGATTTTTGTGATGGTGGTGGTGGTTCTCTCTTTTGATTGTTGCTTTTGTTACTCTTGATGTGTTTGGAGTGTCACTTAATTTGTACCCCCATGCTCTTGTGTCTAGTTGCATTACAATGTTCCTCATGACAATATGATTAGAAATGCTAGTTCGGTTCCACGTTGCAATTGGTTGTATTTGTTATAATAAGGYTTTGAGTTTTTTTTTTTTTATAAGATTTTGGACAAAGAAAGTTCATTTTCCAAAATTGCAAGATTCATTTCATTACTAGCGTATAAAATTGATAACTTTTGTGTTGTGAATTCTCATTAGAAGATTGAGTCCATCTGTTGGAAAAGTTGTTGTAGCTACATTTATCCTAAAGAAGCTTAAGAACTCTATTGACAAGAAGATATGTGGAATTGCAAATATATGGAGTTTAGATCGTTCAGCTTTGCAACATGTATCTTATTATTAAAAAACAGGTGAAAAATGATAAAGTGTGCTTGTAAACGGGGATTTACAATTAAGTGTGCATAGTTTATTCAGAAGTTGAATTCTTTAGGAACAAAAAATTCAATTGAGATTGTAGTGATAGTGAATTTACTTAGTTTTCACAATGTTCTTTTTGTTAGGCTAGGTGATGGGAATCCATGACTATGGCTATTAGAAATAATGTGAAATTGAGTATATTCAAATTGACAAGTAAGACTCTATATTTGATAATTATGGCTTCCATTGCCTCCATTATTAATAGACCTCATGGGTATTGTTGAATATTTTGTTCCAAACATAGAGTTCATTTTTCCCTAGAACAATTTGTTTTCTTTGTTTCCTTTGTTAATTTAACTATTCAAGTAAGAAACACAATTTCCAATAACCTTACATGTTTTTGAGTGCTTTGATTGCTTTCAACCAAAATTACATATTTCAAAGTAATGATGCACCATGTTACTATGACAATAGCTTCTTGAATTGTAAGCAAGAATCTTGAATTGCTATTCGTGTCGCAACAAGCTTCAGTTGGCTAAACAATGTCACAACATCCAAAGATTACAAATGGTAGTTCCTTGTTGAGTTCTAGTCCTTCTTGATCAACACTCAAATTGAGTTTACCTTCAAAAGTTGAGCATCTAAAGAACTTTGGGTTGTCTTTCACATTGACTTTTGGGCTTAATTACATATACATCAATAAGAATTTGCAAGTTCTTATTTAGGTTTGAAGCTCAGGTAAGCAAATAATCATCTTTTGGAAATTTTTGACTTCATTTTGCTCTTGCTTAGAGTTTATAGTTAGTGACAATGAAGTCCTCTTTAAGTCCAATGTTATTTAGATTGATGTTTAAGGTAATAAGCCCATGAATTAATACTCAAATCTTTGAAGTTCAAGCATGTTTAGGTTGGAGATTCCAACTTGAGCCTAGGAATATAGTCATTGGGGAATCCAGCCCAAAGAGCTCTTGCACCTTGTGTTTGTTCATCTTCTTATAGCTAGAATCGGTCAACTTTGATTTCTTTCTAAAAAATAGAAGAGGAAAATGGATTTCAAAGACTTTGAGTTCAACCAGGTTTTGGATACAACAACTTATTTCAACATGTTTACTCTCCTATTTTGGAGATCTTTGGGTGTAATGTCAAATTCTTGTTACAACTATGATGTGCAAGTAGATAAATGACATATTTTAAAAATTGATGCACTAATTGGAAAGGTTGAAAATATGGATGGAGTTTATGGAGGCTTAATTAGTGTGCTTTGTTTGCAATGAAGGTGGAGCAAAAACCAACCTAGAATTTTCATTGTGAAGTATCCTTTAACAAACAAAAGCAACTCCTTCTTTTGTAGTGTATGGCGGCTAAATAACTCACTCTGGTAATAGTAGTAAAGATGGTGAAGCTCACTATGGATAGAAAAACCAAAGAATATAAAGTTTTTGTTGTGGGCTCCATTGCAAATGATGGCCGAGGTATTTTTGCCCAAGTCTATGACTCCCACATGAAAGAGTGGACGGTCGTAGAAGCAACATAGGATCACATCATTGGGTGGGATTATTTTGATATCAATTGTAACTTAGCAACTTTCTTTATCCTCCAACTATGTATATGGAACATTGTAGCATTTCAATGAGACCAATATTGCACCACAATTCAAGGTGGATCCAAGTTGTTGTATACTCCTTGAATACCATCTTTTTGTTTTGCATAGAGAGGCATCTCTAGGCCTTACATATCTATTAGCAGATGGTGCAAGTATGCTACAAATGTCTTGCATATCAAAGTTTTCCCTAAGAAGAAAATTGCTTGGGCGAAATTGGAAGTGCACAGTTGTGGCCCTTGCAAATACTTCCATGACTCACAAAATGGTAGTGTCCATTGAAGACTTTACGGGATTATACTTGTTAACTTATCAACTTGTGAGTGGCGCAACCTTTTGGCATTTGTATAACCTTTCTATATCAGGAACACAAGTGAGATTAGTTGGAGTGCTATTGCTTAGTGTAATTGAGCAATATTTAGGTTGTGATATATTTGATCCTTAATTTTTTTTTGATACCGGTGATTTTTTGTAGAGTGTGTCCAAAGAACTTTGATGTTTACTTTTTCATTTATGCGCGAGATTAATTTGAAATTTTGTTATGAGCATTTTTCTTTTAAATAAAGCAAAAAAATTGCAAATTTTTGAAATGTCCACAAGGAACTATCTCAACTTCCATGGCAAATAATTTTCTTGTTCAATATCTCGTTCAGTTCATGTGAAAGATAGCAAAAACTTCATAAAAAATGCAAGCCTTAGATGATTACAAAGTGCCATGATTTTGAATGATCTACAATTAGGAATTCTTACGACACCAACTAAACGTTTTGCAATAGTCAACAATTTGTCAATATAGTTACAAGGATGCTTTTGCTTTAAATGTTATAAGTTTTTTTCCTTTGTATAAATCATGGTTACATAAGTTCACACTAAGGGATGGATTCATCTATATTGTAATATTTGGAAGAGCACATGGAGGTCTTCAAAGCCAAGCCCTTTGTGAATCACTCGACTTTTAGGTGAGTCTTATTCCTCAAACGTCATGGGCATCTTTGTTTGTTTTCATGTTTTTGACTCTGATATGCATCCCATTAATTTGTGTTGATATTTATACGTGGTAGAATAAGCCATGTTCCAATAATTTTTGTTTTGAAACTAAATATTTATTCAAATAATTATCTTGACTCATAGGCTCTGGAAAGACTGCTGCGTGTACTAAATATACATTTAACTATCAAAAGAAGGGAAGTAGGGATGCTTTAGTATGCATAGCTACGTTTTGTATTGGTGCATTTGATCAACTCAAATAGAATGATGCATTAAAGACCAAAACCCCTTTCTATGGCATATATGTAATGTTTTGAGGAGTCCTTTTTACCAACATAGTATATGTGACTAATTTTAGATTTGTATGTTATGGACTTGAATTACTAACAAAATCAACTCAATTATTTTTAGCTTGATATGGAATGGATGAGTCTTTCATACAAGATTCATTCAAGGATCATGATGTACATGTAGAATTTAAAAGAAATTTTGTTGGTCACACTAGGAAACCTATTGAAATAGATTTCATTGGCTTTCAAGTGTGTTTTGGTAGAATTCATAAATTTTATCTATTTTCACTCAAACATCATATGGAAGAGATGCCACTAGTGAAAGCCAAGGCCAAATTGCAACTATTGCATGCATGGTTGCAATTGCAAAATCTTGTACAGAAGTATCAAAAGATGCTTGTATGCCACATTTAACTACTTTTGGACTTTTGAAAGTCCAAAATTAATAATGGTCATCGAGAGAAAAAAAATGGTTATCGAGAGATAATGCAAAACATCAGGAGATTTATAAAAACATTGGGATATTTGTGAAACATCGGGAGATCTCTTGATATTATAATCTAGAGATCTTTGGCCATAAAGTCCAAAATTCATTGAATAGTCCAAAAGTAATTAAATATGGCATTTGTTGGTTTCAGCTTCTAAAGGTAAATTTKATGTATTACTTTTGAAATTTGATGTATCATCTTTTACTACAAGAGAAAGGGGTGTTTTAAGTATAGTCCTAGTAGTATAGTCTTTTAAGTAATGACCCTTAAGTAAGGATTTAAGTAAAATTTTACTGAAAAGACTGTCTTTTCGATAAAATTTTACTTAAATCCTTACTTAAAGGTCATTATTTAAAAGACTATATTACTAGGACTATATTTAAAACACCCCTTCTCTTATAGTGAAAGATGATAAACCTCATGGAGCACATAAAAAATTTTAACACCATATATTGTGCATTGATTCATGAAAATAGCTAGGTTTGCAAAATGTCCTATGTATGTGTCTTTAACCATGAATTCAAGTGAAGTACTAATTATTATACCCACACTATTGGTTTTGAAGTTAAACTAGGATTTTTCTCATTTATATTGGTTTTCTAGTAGAAAACCATCCTTCTAGTTGAAGATATGTATTAGTTTGGAGTAACATCATCAAATTTTCCATCTTGCAAAACTGGTTTGCTAAATTTACTTTATCAACTAGGCTCTTTAGATTTTTTAAGCTTTTGTTCAATATTAGRGATGGTCATACCTTCTTCAAGAATAAAACTTCTATGAATAATGAGAAGTTGTGGAGTGAAAAGAAGAGCCAGTAGGAAGCTAACTTCTATGAAGATGTGACACCTCTTTTTGGTATGTGGAGCACGGAGAATGAAAATTGGAAAATGGATTTACTTGCTTATTCTCGATGAGATAAGTTTGCAAGTTTTTGGGACTCAATGAGACGGATTGAACTGATGGAGCTCTTGACATGTGACTAATTGTTTTGTTTGGCCTTTCTTTGGTTTGTTTTCATGCACTAGCTTGACTTTTGTGAGTCAAAATACACACAAAATGGCCTCATTAAATTTTATTCTATTCAATATTGCCTCACGTAATTCAAAAGATGGAATTTGTATGATTTATATGTGTAGATTTTCTTATGTTGTAGTTACTACAAAATATTTAAATAGTTTTTTTTCAATGAAAATGGATGGGGTTCACTACAAGGTTAATATATACATTAGTTCTGTTAAAAATAATTTTTTAAATTAAATGGTTTTGGAGTTCTACAAGCTGTACCATGCTAAGAGCAAATTTGAATTCAATGGACAACAAATAAAAATCATGAAATTTAAAATTTTTAAATATCTTTTAAGAATAAAAGTAAAAATCTACACAAACTTTTGTTAAATAATTTCTAAGAATATAATTCAATATATTAGAAAATAAAATAAAAATAAAAGTCATTGTCTAAAAAAATTTGAAGTAATAACAAACGATTAATTAAAACAAAAGACTGATTTCAAAATTCATGTATAAAACTCCAACAAATCAGTCTACATCATCAAAAATTCCAATTGAATGTAAAAACAAACAAATACAAATTCTTCTATTTCTAAAGATATAATTCAATAAAGTTAAGAAGAAAAATAAGAGAAAAGTAAACATTATAAAAAAGAGGTAAAATAAAAATAAAGTCTAACAAAATAAAGTAAAAGACTCTATATAAAACTCTACAACAAGTCTTTTAAGTCATTCTACATCATTATAAGTTCCTGTTCAATATATACATTCAATTCATATATGTATAYTGCAAATTCATCACTCAAGGTCCACAAGTTTTAGATTGACTTTTGGCAATTTCTTCTTTAATTTCTTTGCTTATTTATAGTCATGGCCTTGAAGCCCAAACTTTGGGGAACTTTGCCCAACGAGCTCTTGCACCTAGTATTTGCTCGTCTTCATGTACCTGGAATTGGTCGGCTTTGAGTTCTTTCTAAGGAATGGAAGAAGTATGTGGATTGCAAAGACTCAGAGTTCAATCAAGTCTTTGATGCAACAACACATCTCAAAATGTTTGCTCTCCTACCTTTTGGTAGAAGAACTGATTCTCATATTAACATCTATGATGTGCAAACAAACAAATGGCATGTTTGTGAAGTTGGCATGGTATTTTCCTCAATTGCAACTGATGGGGGATTAGTATGTTGTGCTTCTTGATGCAGAAGGTGTTTCATTGTGATGAATCCTCTAACAAAACAGAGGAGGGAACTCCCTCCTTTGCAATTTATGGAGGCCAACACTTCATTAATAATAGTAAGGATGSTGAAGCTCATAGTGGACAAGAAAACTAAAGAGTATAAGGTTTTTGTTGCCGGCTCCATTGCAAATAGTGGCCAAGGATTCTTTGCCCAAATCTATGACTCCCTCATGAGACAGTGGACGGTTGTAGAAGCAACCCAGGGGCACATCATTGGATGGGACTATCTCTTTTTCAACTTTGGAACTCGATGTATGCTCAGTGTGTACAATTGTGTAGATGGAACACTGCAACATTTCAATGAGACCAATATTGCACCAGAACTTGAGGTGGAACCAAGTTGTTGTGTACTCTTTGAAGACCATCTCTTTGTGTTGCACAAAGTCGCACCTCTAGGTCCTATAGAACTTTTGAAGGATGGCAAGAGTAACATCCCAGCGTATGGCATATTCAAGTTTCATCTTCCAAAAAATACAAATACTTGGATGAAACTGAAAGTGCATAGTTGTAGCTTTCATGACTCACAACTTGGTAATATCAATTTGAGACTTTGGGGTTGCAATGGAATTTTACTAGTACATGGTKATGGCTCTGAGCGTGCTTGGCTATACAATTTGTCAACTTGTGAATGGCGCACCCTTCCAACCTTTCAAAGGCCTTTACTTCTAAGCATGATGTGCTCAATTAGTTGGAATGCTATTGCTTAGGATAAATGAGCAATATTTAGGCCCTTTCACGTTCGGTTAATCATTTATTAATGTTCTTTAGATGCATGCAAAGAACTTTGCTATGTAMTTTTTTMCTTACRTACAAATACTAGTTGGAAATWTTKCCTCAAGCATTTTGGCTTAAAGTAGAGCAAGAGAATTGTAGACTTTTATAAGATTTTTGAGGAATTGTCTCAACTTAGCAAATAATCTTTTTGTACAACATCTTGAGCTCATCTTGTCTCATGCAAGAGGCAACAAAATCTTCATTGCAAATGCAAGCATTGGCCACTCATGTTGCCATGATTGCTTTCTACAATGAATTTCTAGATTTTGGGTCTTTTGATTGTTGCATTTCATATGCTATATTCTTACAACCTTTTACTAAATGTTTTGCAAGAATAAAAAAAAAATTCAAAATAGTAAGTAAGATGCCTTAGTTTGTATTGTAGGCTTTTTTTTACATCAATCATGGTTACATCTAAGTTCCTGTTATATGATAGATAGACTAGTTCTTGTGATTTTTGGTGTACATTGAACCCAAACCGTGCCACTCATTGATCTAAAATAACACTTTGAGCACATCTTGATTATTCTCCCTACKTCATTGCAATCTCCAACCATCTAATTGCTAATTCGATCACCTTTTGGCAACTTGCATTGTAAAGGCCTAGAAATCTAAATTTGCTCTTGTATGTAACTTCCAACATGTAGCCTAGAGATGTCCAAAAGAATTTATAAGTTGGTCTATTGTGTATTTTGGAGCCTAAAATTATGACATATGTGTACATATATGTCTATAATCAAGGAGAAGTATGGATTTATATTTTGGAACAAGCATTTTGAATGGTGCCACAATATTGACAAAAATGCCATTTTTTCCATTTCATATCTATTTCTACTCAACAAGTTTCTTAAAAACGATCAAAATTTTTGTCAAATTATTTCACAATTTCTCAAATCAATTCTCCACCATAATTATTTATATTTCAAAATTCTTTTACTGCAAAAAGTTGAATCTATGGGGGATTCAAAGTTTGAAAGCCTCGGCATTGCCTGCAGCCTTCATATTTTGGGGCTTTATGTTCATAACGATGTTATGCTTGCTTTGGGTACTCCAAAAAAACTAGGTGCAACTGTTTTTGTCAATTTTGAACACCATCATACAATTTACATGGTCAAAGTGTTTAATGTTTTTTCACACATTCTTGCACTTACAAGATTCTACACTAGAGTATGAAGAAAAAAGGGATTTTTTAAAATAAATTTAAAGCTCTTTGCATCTAAAACAATTTTGGTGTGAGTTTCTATACACAATCATTACATGTAGGGGAGAAAGATATTATAAGTTTAAGAATTTAGTTAGATTCAGGCAAATCAAGGATTCTATGATGGTTGGCTCCAATGTCCCACACTCCCACCTTGTGCATTATGTATGCCGGGTGGATGCATGGTTTGGTGTGTCACTAATGTTCAAGGTTGATTAGCTAGAAAAAGCCAATCACTATACAAACCTTGCATTTTAGGTGATAAGTCCAATTTTTTCAAACTTTTAGGTGATGTTCAATGCATCAACTTCATGTTTGTATGTCAACAAAAATGTTCAACATAAAATCAATGTTGACATAAAAACATAAACTTGTTGCATTGGATGTCACCCAAAATCCATTTAAAAAAATTTGGGTTTGTCACCTAAAATGCAAGTTTTTTTATAGTGATGGATGACTTTTAAAATTAATGTAGAAATGAAAAATAAATCTATTCATCTAAAAATTAGATCATAATTGGCAAAGTACATTTGGTGATAAACTGATAGGTCTAGTATTTGAATGATTAATTCATGAGCACAAAGCTCTCTACACTCTGGAACCAATATTGATTGTCATTTCAAGTTGCCTTCTAATGGACCAAAAAAATGATTGAAAATGCATCTAGGAATATTAAAACATCATTTTTTTTTTATCAATTACCAATTTCAAATTTAGTGTGTACTTAATATATTAGGTGGAATAGCCCATAAAGGTCAAARGACCCATTTTTGACACCTAGGGAATGACCCATTACAATTTTTGTCAGTAAAAGAGATTTGGCATTACATGGGATTTGAAAGCATTAGAAGACTGCGGATTATCTAGGATTCCCATGGCTGTCTCAACTTGCCACATTAGTAATGTGACATAATCAATAGACTTCCACGTCAGTTAATAACAAATTGATTTTTTTAATATTATATATATATTATAAATCATATTTTTGGGTTCTTTTAATACTTTTAAGAAAAAAATGATTTTTGACAATACAAGAATTTTTTAATTGAATTCTGGTCCTTTCAAAATATTTGATTCAATTCAAAAAATTTGGTAGCAATGGCTGGTCTACAGCTCTTGGACAGCAAGGAGAACAACCCTAAAACTACCTTCCCTTGCCCTCATACTCCATGTAATGGCTACAATCAATGTCTTGATTGATAATAATGGAGTGATTAGTGACTACAAAATTAACTTTCATCTATGGAGTGTAAATCATTATAAAAGTGGCTTTCTTTTGGCTTCATGTTGTGGTCATGCACTAAAATATTGTGAGTACTTTAGGTGAGTAAGATGACTTATGAAGATACACATTTTGTTGGTTTTCAAGTAGTTTTAGAAACTCATTCAAGCCATGTTGGGCAATACACTCCAAAAAATCATAACAAATTTGTATTTGACAAAAAAATAATAATTTCAGCTATTCTTGCCATTTCTTACACTTATCTTTATGTAGGGAAAAAATTAAGAAAATGTCAGCATTGAGGGTAGACTCGTATTTGGCCCATGATGAATTGTTTCACCTTATAGGAGTAATTAAAGGGCAACATGAAATTAAACCTCAAGAAGCACATTAACATATTTCTGTCAAAAAGTGACCGGATCAACGCGACCAAATCAACAAAAATACAAAATTTTCTACTAGTGCATGCTCCACAAAAAARTAAAAGATATAACACAAAAAACAAAAATACATCCTACTTTTTCACACTCTTCAAATTGAAGTTCAATTTATACCACTCYTAAWAAAATTCTTGGAGAGCCCTGATCTAACAAATCACAACCAAAAGAAATTGGCTACAGCTTCATATTCATTGAAAAGCAATACTCACACAAATTGAATGGCCATGACTTCTCTTCCACAGTCACAGTCACGTAGCTTTTGGTGTTTCTCACGTGAGACTAGCTCAAGATTTAGCACCTTATGATTCTTTTTTCAAGCGTTTATATCAAAATTGACTATTTGAGCTAACTCAAGTTACATGACATTCACTAGCATGCTCTTGCACTGCCTTGACTTAGAGTAGATGGTGTGGAATACACCACACTCAACAATCTTCATCAGTAGCTAATTGGACATGTGGAGCATGCAAAGGATGTTGGATGCGAAACATTCCACACCATGACTATAGAGACCATGCTTGCTACAGAATATTATAAATATTTCAATGAAACCGGTAGAGCACTTCAACTAACCTCATGTAATCTATTGAGAAAAAATCCATAAAAGGTTGGAAGGTTTTGCCACTTATGTGTTGCCAAAATTGTACAACCACCCAAGTACAAAACTATCACATTGTATGGCCCTGGTTATAATCACGTATAATGCATTTTAGTCCAATCTTAAGGGGTTGAATTTGTTTAGATTTATCAAGGATCCAAAAATGTCATTATATACATGAAATGCGTATTAYTTGAGGACAATAATAGCATCAAAACTATAATTATATYAGTTTTTTTAATACGTGCATTTRTAGAATACGCTACTCAAATTTTGGGKCTTCTYAATAAAAACTCAAGGTTTTTTTATATTATAGATTAAAACTATGAATGAATTTTAATTTTAATTGGAGGGAACTTCTTGTATGGACTTTTGAAAATCATGCATAAGTGTTTCACTTCTTCATACATATTGTAGTTTTTCTTCAATGAATAGGCAATCCAACACATTCTATAGTAAAGGGACCCGTAACCGATCAAATAAGCAATTATGGACATGATCTAGGGTAGTGGTAGGCAAAGCAAATATTGTCAGAGGTGCATTGACTAAAATGATGAAAATTGCAGAAACTTTGGTAATTTTATCTCTTACAATGAAATTACTATGAATTTTGAAAGGCCAAAGTTGGGCTTGACCCATGATCAACATCTAGAGTCATCCAATTCCAATCACTTAAGAACTACTTTCCCGGTCATTGCTTCCTACTATCTTGCTCAATTATGTGTCATGAACTTATTGGTCCAAACCTTGAAAAATTCAAAAACACGCATTCCAAGGAGAAAATGGAAATGTGTTCCAGCTTCGGTCGGAAATAAAACACCCTATTGATTAATGATGGGGCGCCGGTTAGGAATGGGTCCCTCTACCATACATCTAATTTTTTTTGGTCTTCATCTAAATTTTTCGGCTTTTTTTATATAATTTTTACAAAAGCCGTCCTCTAAGCCATTTTAATGCCAATGTCCCCCATGTGTAACAAAGAGTTGTGTATCCAAGTATTGCCAAAACCACTCATACTCATATTCCACAACAATCACAAGTGAAAAGTTGTCGTTGAGTCTTCAATTGCCATAAAAAATGCTCTAAAAGGGCAACCTCTTCAACCAAAGTTTCCACAAAAATTTCCCGATTTGGACCTAAAATGGGCCAAATGGAGTCCAAAAAATGGTCATAGCCCATGATCATCCACACCCAAGACTCAACTTCACATGTATCTTGATTCCCTCTCTTTCATACCACTTTAGTTCATAAATTCAATCATAAAGCACATACCACCTCACTTTAAGTAATTAATTTTTTAGTTTTTTTTCATCATTCACACATCTCAATTGTAATCTTTGTCCAATTTGAGCAGTGTTTTTCTACTTGCCCTAAAAACCTAAAAAATAAAACTCAATATTCATGTGTTCCTAGATACAATCCAAAACACCCATGGTACCTTCCATTCCGTGCACAACTTTCATCAATCCATGGATTCCCAACCACAATCTTTTGAACAAGAAATCATAAAGCCTTCTATACATCAATAATTTTATGGAAGGTGCACTTAATATTGCAATTTGAAACAAGTAGAGAAACTAAGAAAAATAAATCATTGGAGATCATAGTAGACAAACCGCCACTAAAATGGCCAATGTTGCCTTGATTTTGCTCTAAATGAAACAAGCTTAGACTTTTTGGAAACTCGTTTTTGGCATGCACCATCCTTCCAAATTTCAACTCCATTGCCCTTGTGGGCCTTCAAATATAGCCCTCCAAACTTGCAACTATAAATTGGTTGCAGCAATAAACCTTCTACCACAAAAACCACCACCACCACTTTGTCCTTGCTCCAAATGGGGCAAGCCTAGGTTTTTTGATAAGCTAGCTTGAACGCGCATCAACTCACCAATTTTCACCTCCATCACCTTTGTGGTTCTTTTGCAATCTTCCTTCAAAGTTGACAATCTAAGTCTCAACTCAAATTTCCCCTCAACCGTTGTTTTTTCCACTCTTCTCATAACACGAGAAAAAACATATTCGACAAATGTCTTAATTTCTAAACATAATATGCATTCTTACAACAATCTTTCAAACCATACACACACAAGTTGGGAGAGAGAGGGAGAGCTTGAATCCCTAATTTTTCCTATAACCAAGCTTCCTAACGARCAAATGTTTCTCACTACTTTGATCCACCCCTAATTTATTGTTAATATGTAAAATTACTGTAAAATGCACCAAATTAGTGAAAAATGCACTAAATTATTTTAATGTCATTAATTTAGTGTGAATTGCGCTAATTTTGTGCAAAACTCTTTTAATTTCTGTAAAACCCACTAATTTATTGCAATAAACTATTTTAGCGTTTCTTTCACTATTCTAGTATTCTAGTAGTAGTTATAATTATACTAACGTTTTTGGTGTTTTTCATAGTTATTATTTTTGTGGTTTTTGATTTAATTTTAGTTTTGTTTTTTAATTCTACTCTTTTATTTTTAATTCATTTTTGTCGTTTTTATCTTTTATATTTTTTTTGATACGCATTTTGATTCTAGTTTCATTTTCTACTCATAATAGTTTGTTTTCATTTTCATTTTTGATTTTTGTTTTTTTATTCTGTCCTCATTTTACTATTTGTGTACTTTGCTTACTCTACCAAATCTTGCTTAAAGTCTTTCAAGGTCTAAATCCCTATTTTTACCTTCATATTATCGCTTCATTTTTTTCTAATTGCATTTTCTAGATTTTTGCCCTAACCTCCCTCATGTTCCTATTCCTATGTACTAAAAAAACTTCCTAACCACTGATTTTAGTTTAATCCAAAGTACTAACACTTTTGGACTTGAAAATTTACATATATTGTTTATGTTTTCAATTTTAAAGAAAGTGAACCAATATGGTGGTTCACATCATGGTTCAGTATAAATGTGATTACCTTAGCTATAAAAAAGATATTTGGATATGAAAACCAAGCAACTAGACAAGAAGTTTTTTTTGCCCATGTAGCACTGGCTTGGTTTTTGAAGAAGGTCCTATTGAACTCCTTCACATATAATTCTCTTACTACCCTACTTATTCAAACGATTTTAGGTGTACCTTGGCAAAGCCTCCTTCCCTTAGCTCAATAAACAAGCCTAACCCAACGGGCGACCATCAGTCGCCACTCCCGCGTGTCCACCAGACGGAGGGCAAGGACACTCGGAACTGATCAAGCGGACGAAAATCTTCAACCGACCAACGGTCGCGACCGCGTCCACAATCGCATATGCTTCCGGGATGAGCTTGTCGCCCCGCCCTCTGCTGCTGCGTTGCATCATCTTCGCAGGTGCAGCGGATCGGATTCCAAGCGCGGGGGCTACGCAGCAGTCATTTCGTCCTGCTGGTCATCTCTCTCTCTTCACGGACCTTTTGTCCGCTCCAATTTTGGCTCCGTTTTGAGCTTCTTATCTTGGTTATCCACCTCTGAGGAAGTTTCGTTTTGATTTCCTTTCGATTTGCGTATTTCTTCGAGTTCTGGTGCAATTAAGAGACGAGTATTCAATTTTTTGAATATCTGAGTTCCGGGGAGGGTCTGGAAGACAATGGGATCTATTTTAGGGTTTTAGCTTCTATTGAAATCGATCTGTGGAATTTAGCGGACGCAGAGCTTGCGTTTTGAATCGATTTTAGCCATTCTGGCAAGGATTTTTTTGGGGGGAGGTTAAGGAATTGAATTTCCGTCCTGCATTTTCACGGGAAGCGATCAATCACTGTTAAGCTCGGGCCGGTAATTCAATTGAATTATGCGCTTTACTATATTTTTGAGAAATTTCGACCTCGCTTGCAGTGTCGTGGTCGGGAACTAGTGAAGGATCATTGATTTTTTCGAGAGCTGGTTTCCAGGGAGGTAATTTCAAGGTTGATGACGTAGAGGTCATTGAAGCGTTTTTCCAGCGGCGTTGTTTTTCTCCTTCAATGCGGAAAGTCATTGAATGTCGGAAAGCCTGGCTGCGATTACGAAATCCTGCACAGAAGTATGCATTTGTTGTTACTACCCTAGAAGCCGAGCAAGGGCCGGTCACAAATATCCAGGTGTGTCTTGCATTTTTAAGTTAAAGCCATCTTGGCCTTTTGAACTTACATTTTGATTGTTCAGAGTGTTAGGTTTCAGAGGAGTTTTTTTTTTATTTGCATTGGTAGCTGTATAGAAATCAGCTCAGATCAAGAGCAGCATCGTTAAGTCTCTGCCGTTGAAATTGTYGATGATTCTAATTTTGAAAACAATATTGGTTGCAGAGTTACAGCTCTCACCAGCGATGCTCAAGTTTTTCTCTCGGAAAAATTGGTGATGGCCTCGGTTCAGAGCAGTATAGGGCAAAATGTAACTCTCCGTYACAATTCACCTCGAGGTCTTGCCAGTCCTCTAAACAGAGTTTTCAATGTCTTGTCCCGAGTTCGGTTTCTACTTTACGTTGGCTGCCATCCACGTCTGTCAAGTTTGTCCACACTGGCCCTGTCCTTGATAGAGTCATTCTCTTCGATTCCGAAGCAGGGGACGAAACCAGGTCATCTACRGCTAGGATGGATATCGGAAGTGGAGCATCTGAGAGTTTTTATAGTAGCAACGTCAAATCATCGCAGAGGAAGCCACAAMCGACCTGGGACGAACGAAGATYACAGAATGCAGAAACAGCTCGGCAATGGAGCTTGTATTTGAATCGCCAACAGCGAGGGTTTGGGCATCACTTATCCGGGCTCAARTTGCTCAGCAGCGTTATGCCAAATYCTACTCTGTGCACTAGATGTAAGTATCTTGTCCCTGTTATTTCTGCAAGGTTGATTTACTCTGAGGATGTGGGGCTTATTCTGCCAATGTTGTCATTCCTGAAATTCCATCTGACCGCATTTATGTTGGTCTGGCACTATGTAATACTCCCTCAGTCCCACTAAAAGCTTCCTAATCAGGTTGATTTACAGTCTTTGCAGGAAGAATTTGGGAAGCTTTTAGTGGGACTGAGGGAGTATATAGTGTCGGCTTAACCCTAATACCAATGGATTCTTGGTTGTAAAAATGATGAATTTGATTGATCATATTGTAAATAATATAATCCAGAGTCAAATTTTACCTCATCGATCAATAAAGGACACTCATGTGTCATTCCAAATATAATTAAAAGAAAGTTACCGCTTGAAACTGCTAAAAGAAACACCAGGCCTTATTTGGCTTCTTGGTCCCTTAGGATATAGTAGTGAGCAATGTACTGTGTGCCGACTCTATACCATGGACTCTATCATGATATTATCCAAATTCCTATTGCTTACATCAAAGATAAGGGTGCCGTTTTGTAAGATTCATAAGACATAAGTCGTGCAGCGTGGATGATGAGGTCAACACTGTCTCGACGTTGTGTTTCCTGGTCTTTCGGGTATATGGTAACATCTCAATTCATGCAACGACTGACAAAGTAGTGCGACACACTTGACTGGCATGAAAGTATACAGCTCGGATGCCCCGCAGGGCGTTGCACCGAAAGCTCCTGAAGCGGTTGACCACAGGTTGATCTATATTCATCACTCTTCTGTTCATTATGTCCGCAAACCTCTTGAGTTTGACYGTGTGCCATTATCCGTCTAGCATTTTRTAATCCTCTTCTTGGCATCAATGGTGTGAAACGTCTGGTGGCAGATGAAACTGCTTCAGTATTGGAATGAAATTGACGTTCGCGTCCTTGTGCAGTCAAAGGGCAGTTGTGGTTGCAATTGTGTGCAACTTTCTGGTTCTCTCCCTGAAAGTCGGAGCTTGGTTCGTGACTTCGAGTCATGTCATGCTGGCAGAGGCTGTCCATTCTTTAGCAGACTTAGCAAACCAGGTACTGACACCGCTTAGTTGATGTTATCATAGAGTATTTCTTAAGTTTTCTGATTTGATAGCGCTGGTCAGGATCCAGATAGATTTAGTGCGTTGTAAGACTAGGAGTCATTTGCAACTGATGCTAACCACTTCAGGAACTATAACCCGAGGACTTGGAATAGCTGCTTTAGCGTATAGRCCCTCATTTTTTCGTGTTTTTTCTCTTATTTGTTACATGCCATGTCTCAGGGTCTGCTTGCATATGGCTTAATCAGCTCGCGTCGTGCCCCTGATGCCCTTCATCCGTACGTCTCATAAATTTTCCTTGCACGGTTCAGAGACTTTTTAAACAATTGAAACTGCAGTTACATTTCAATGCAGYAAATTTAGGGAGACTTACGGCGGTGTGCCTACTTCGACAAAACTAAGTTGGAATGGAGAATTGCTGAGAAAATGAAGTACCACAAAATTATCTTTAATCGATGGCCCGTCGCAGAACTCCGTGATCTCTTATATGCTGGTCACTGTTTCCGCAGGTATGGTTACTCCAGGGAGCGGTTTGTGTGGTCACTAATTTCAGCGGTTGGCATCTTTTGCTTGGGCTGTGGTGCAACAATTGTACACGGCGTGCAAAATTTGGCGACTGCTGAGGTAATGATTGTTCAAACAGTTTTAGTGATCTCAATCTGCAATATTGAAATATCCAATTATCTAATCTGTTCATGCAGATTTAGCTTCCTAAAAAAATTCACGACGGTTTAATAGCAGGTCTTCGGTCAACAGTRCTTATCAAAGCGCCACTTACATTAATTTTTTCGTTTTCTGATTGCAGCCCCTGGGAAATGTAATGTTAGCAGCTTCGGTTATTGCTGGATCAATGGTCATGGAAGGTGGGTCTGTCATCTTTTKTCCAGTTCTTAGGATGCTGTCTCATGTAGTCGTCCCGATGGATRRTTATTTCGATAACTGTCCTRTTCCAAGGYTCGCATCCGCATCTTTTTGACGTTTTTTCGTTTTCCTTTTGCTTATCCAGGAGCGTCGTTAATTGTTGCGTATGGTGCTGTGAAGAATGGAGCTGCTGCGGAAGGCATGTCTCTTCGAGAATACCTTTGGCGTGGTCATGACCCAACTTCCGTTGCTGTTTTGATGGAGGTTTTCTGCGTTTCAACCTTCTAATAMTAACTTGTGATGGATGTTTTCAAGATGTCCCTGTTTTGGGCCAAAGTATGCAATGCTGGTATATGCGTTATCGTAATTAGTTGATTTTTCGACTGAGATAGTGAGGGCATCTATGCGCGTTGAGACTTCCTTGTTGTCGGAAATATTCCTTTGAGATAGATATGTCTGGTAAAATCATCAGGATGGAGCAGCATGTGCGGGGTTGGGAATCGCTGCCATTGCTCTTGCAACTGCTGAGATAACCGGAAATCCAATGTGGGATCCGATTGGCTCGATTCTTGTGGGCAATTTGCTCGGTGTGGTAAGGATGGAAGGACCCCTAGTTGCATCACATTTGCTCATGATGTAGCTCTCCTCTATTCGTTTTTGGAACTAACTATATGATATATCACGTAGGATTGTTTTCTAGTAGATCCTACTAGTTCTACAGGAAAGAACGCCGCTGGGTGGCTTTAGGTCAGATAAGTAGTCGGGAGAACATTTTTCTGAGCTGTGGTGATGGCCTCTATCATCAGCAAAGCCCAAAGTGACCTCTCCTTTACTCTTTTACTGAATTGTCACAATGTTGGGAACTCATCATGCTGTAATTTGCACATTCATTCGTTTCAGCCTCTCGTGAATGCCTCTGGCCTTCTGTCGTTTGTGACAACGGTTCAACTGGCAAACACGCAGCTTTAGATCTTGCAGAATTATTTTCCATTATATTTTGTAATCTTTCAAAAGATCCGGCATGTTAATGTTGCTCCTGCGCAGCATCAACTTAGCCTCCCTACTGATAGTTAGTGAACTATTTAGCATAAACCTAAATACCCAGTACATTATTTTGCCTTGTAAAATTCGGGATTCTGCACTATTCAAGGATTCAGTTGGTTCACAATATCCTTTGGGGGTTCATACAATGCACATGGCAAAGGATTTTTTTTTTTTTTTTCAATCTCGAGGTTCACAATTGTATTATCGTTGTGAAGGAGTTGGAAATTAAGAGTCACATTAGAATCTAAAGTGACAAGAATATTGTCTCTAAACATCTACAATGAGAAGCCAAATGATTTCCATTTGCCCATCTATAATATATATCTTCTTTTGTCAAAAATAAGTTGACCAAAGTATAGGTAGAATATTATTTCATTTGCCATCTTTTGCAAACAAAATTCTGCAGATTTGATATATATATATATATATATATATATATATATAACAATGCTAGTAAACCATAAAGGACCAAGTGTTTTGTTCAATGGATACTTGAAAACTTAGTTAGGTTCATAAAAAGTCATTTTTAATTTCTAAATGCCCAAGACCTGTATTGGTATTTGAGTTTTACAATTTCATACATCTTAAGAGACAAGATCTAAGTGGAATTCAAGCACCAAAAATTGAAATGTATTTGTAGAATTTTGAAACCGCTAAAGGACCAAGATGCATTTTTTTGGCTAGATAGCAATTTTGGGCAGGTATGTGTGGTTGGAGATTTTCATATTTTAGGCCCAAATTTTAATAGATGGTCGAGGCACTAAATTTCATGACATTTGAAAATACGAGTCAAAAGTTATGGCACAATATGTTACTTTTTTTTCATAAATGGGTAGTCCGGGTAGATTAGAAAAAATCACTTTTTTAAGAAAAAAAAATTTGATATCAATTTTCTAGTTATATGTACATGGGAAGCTTTGAATCATTCAATTTTAATCAATGAGTCAAAAACTATGAGGATCTTTTGTTTGCGGGCAGTTTTTGATTATCCACTCTAAAATAAACTTTGAAGTCTTTCATCTTACTCAATTTTCAATATTTTTGGAAAGGAAAAAATCTGAGGATGTGGATTTTTTATTACAACATTCCAACCATTGGGATTGGCATTTTTCAATTCCATAATTATATTCTTAAAAATTTAGTATTTTGAATCATTCTCTATTACTATCTACTTACTATTTTTTTCCTATACGTTGTACACTTCCAAATGATCTGAAATTTTTCAAGCATGTGGACAACTTGTCAAGGAAAAAGAATCCAAAGAAGCACCACCATTTCAGGCATTTTTCATAGAAAAGTGAGCTTTTGAAGTGTTGTTGCCTTATTTTTTGCAGGGCCAAAAAAATGATCTTAGTGAATTTGAATGCTTATATCTTGCAATCCATACACTGAAATTTTTTGAAATTTTTACCACATGTTCTTAAGTCAGCATACTACGATATCCTTTGGTTACATGTGTCAAAAAAAGTTTTGTTTCAAAATTTTGATACTTGTACTAAAATGGCAATTTGGGAGCAATTTTGGTGAAAACATAGTCATAGAACTTTAGGGGTTAAAAGAAAAAAAGACAAGATCATCATATGAGATTTGAAGACATTAGAAGCCCTGAATTTATCTTGATTTCCTCGGTTGTGGAAACTCGCCACACTAGCAGTCTAATGTAGTCGAGAGACTACTACATCAAAAAATATTAATTAGTTAATTTTTAAAACTAAATTTTAAATATTTTTTAAATATTTTTTTGATATAATTTCTTAGTGTTTTATTACAATTTTAAAATTTGAAAAAGAAAAGAAATTAATTTAATTTTAATTTTTTGACAATAGTAATAAATGAATTACTATGTAGTTCTTGACAGCAAAGGGATTAACCAAAGGAACAACTTTGAAATGGCCCTTGCCCTCAAATCACATGGAATGTCTACATTAAAATTTATGACTTTTCATGCAAAAAACGGATGATTGCGTTGATTGGCACACATTACAATATGGGATAAAGTATGAAAATAATGACTAATTTTACGGTGAGAACTCACGGGCCCTTCACATTTTGCAAATTTGCCAATTCCAAGTGATCGATTGTATATCGAGGCCGTGGAAATGCTAGATCCCATAACAATTGCATTCGAGTGCAATTTTAATTAGAAATCCTTGCACACTTGCTACAAAATCAATGATGTCTCACTTTTGGGAAACATTGCAAATGCTTTAATATATTTTTTCACTTGCCTCCAACTTCAATTACTAATGGAAGTGGTTAACCTTGAAAAATGGTATTGAAAAAAATATGAGCTTGTAGGTCTCCTTTGCCTTCATTTAAATTAGCGAGCATGCMGCATGCCATTGCTAGAGCTAAAATAAAAGTAAAAGTATTTTTCAACTTTATTAGAAGTGAAAATAGCTCAAAATTCCATAACTTTTGCACTATGGATAGGAACACCACAAATGGGAGCCTTTGCACCCCTCCTCCCTAAGCGCTTTCTAACGGTATCAAGAACATGACCATGGGATGCACGATCTAAGAGATCTCAACGTCACAAACAAAACAAAATAGCCTAAAGTATGAATCCATCAACTGTTCTTCCATATTAAAAAAATCAAAATTTTAACTGAATTTGCAAGGGGATTATTGAACAGGTGTCAAACCCTGCAAAAAAAATATTTCATTCTCATGTATCCAACAAAAAGTGTACAATAAAGCAAAGCATTTATTGAATGGTGTATGTCTTGTACACAAATTTTAGAAACATGACGTAAATTACTTAAAATTAGTGCAAAATTACATAAGAATTTTGTTAGATGTCAAATTTTTCATTGATTACCTCCCTAACTACCCAAGTCTCCTACTATCCGCCTCAATAATGGGTTTTATGAGACTTGTGGCCAATTATCAAGTTCCCAAAGGGCAATGCTAGCATGCACGGGGGGTGCATTCATTTTTGCCAATTAGAAACTATGAGCGACCAAGTAGTTTCTAATAAATGATAATTTCAACCTCAAATCTTAAACATTGTTTCATAATGACTATAGGATTCTATTGCCAAAATTTCCAACTCAAATAAAATATGAAATGATTTATAGAAGAGGTTGAAAATGAACTAAAATGGCATGTTTTTCAACTCAAATATTTATTGAGAACACATTTAGATGACCAATGCATCAATATTCATCTCAAATTGAGCTTTCAATAGAGAGTTGTTTTTAAGAATTTTTTGTTCATTTTTTAAACAATTTCTTAGGATATAATATAGGGCTGTGAAAGTTATTTTCAGCTTTACAGTGTATCCAATTACTTCAAAAATTTGTAACTAATTATTATTAAAAAATAAAAATATCAATAATTTAAAACATTTACTTTCAAAGTAGGAAAATCTATTCCTATTTTTTTGTTTTTATTTATTTAAGTTTTAGGATATAATATAGTAGGTTCAAAGTTTTGGTCGCTCATGGTTTCTGATTGGCAAAAATGAGTGCACCCCTCATGCTAGCATGTGAGCATAGAATTTATGAACTCATGAGCCTAAGAGTCTATATTATAGACACCTTCCATGGTTATAGGTACCTATATTATAGGTACTTATGTTATAGACTCTTTGCATGTTGTTGCAAACCTATGTTATATGTACATATGATATAAACCCTTCAAATGGTTGTATATAGTGTACATACCTACAACTAGGTTCATTGATTTTATTGATCTTTGGTGGCAAAAAAATTGTCTCATGGTTGCAGTACAATTTGGCTTCGAAAATGAATTGAATAAGAATATGTCTTCACAAGAATTAGAATTGGATTGGGAAAAAGGTGGATAAAGGGTGGAGATGAAAAAGATGGGAGATAAATGGGGTGGAAAAAAGGTGCGAGAAGAGTTTGCATGAAGAACACTCATCTTTAGGTATCTAATTTATTTTCCTAATCACGTTTTTGTTGGTTGTCAAACCTAAATTGCAAATATAATTTCTAAAAAGTTTGTAACAAATCAAAGAGCTAAGATTATTTTGAAAGGTCTGACATCCTAGTTATTGATGAAAATGAAGGTAAGTAAGATACTTGTACAAAAATACAATGGCTCCTATAAGTTTTATACACTTCAAAATTGCCATAACTATTAGATAATTGATAAATTAAAAATTTTCAACAAAGCTTTAGACTTGCTAGCTGCAATACAAGTAACACACTTTTGAAACATTTTTTAGTTTGAAGAAAATTTAAGCAAACTTATTAGTAAAAGAAAGTTTTCAACACAAGTACAAAATTTAAAAAACTCTTTTAATTACTGGACATCTTTGAATCTTGAACGGTAATTAAGTAGTAGCTTATGGTGTGTTCTATCAGCAAGTCCGGTCATATTTTCCAATCTAATGCAATGATTGGCTTGGACTGTTCAGGCAATAAAATCGGAGTTATTGAGAACCTGGGAGCCACAGAGGTAATACACAATTATGACTTATGTGTCATTGGATCTTATTATCTGAGATTTTGCTCTGTACCTTTTGGGGTTCGATTGTTGCTCGATTGCAACGCAGATCAAGGTGCTTGATCTTTTTTACTCACTAATATTTTAGTTTGTACTCGTTCAATATTTGGTCTGTGGATTTTGTCGCGAACTTATCGTCGTGGTGCAATTTCAGGACCAATATGCGAGCATTGACATATCAGACAATGAGATAGTGAAACTCGAGGGCTTTCCACATCTGAAGCGTCTTACAACTCTGCTTGTGAATAACAATAGAATAGCACGCATCAACCCTAATATTGGAGGTAATTTTCCGGACCGAGGATTTAGCTACTTCTCAGTAAAATTTTCAGGAGATTAAGTTTGAAGAAGTATGTCTGGTGCAAGTTGAGTTGTACAAGTTGAGGGTACGTTTTTAGTGATGTCGATCATAACAAATCAGTTTTACCTGTTATAGCGTTGGGTTGTTCTTTAGATAGCACTATGAAATTGCGCAAATTTAGTGAGCCGTAGCTGCATGTGCACCTGTAAGAATGTTTCCATGCTTACCAACTTAATTACATTTAGAGCGTTTCTCACTGGTTGAATCTGGGAATAAGATAAGTATTATTTTTCCATGACATGGAGTTCTTCAAGTATGTAGTATGTGTGCATTATCAGCAGTATGTACGCAAAAAAGATAAATTCTCCTCTGTTTGCAAGAGAATTTTGTGCATGAATCGTCTTGATAAGTTGTGTGAAATTTGTGGTTTTGCAGCGGCTTTACCGAAGCTGGAGACATTGGTGCTCACAAACAATCGACTTTCAAATCTGGTGGACCTTGACCATCTTACGACACTTGTGAATCTGCAGAATTTGTGTCTGCTGGATAACATGGTCACGAAGAGGACAAATTATCGGTTGCATTTGATTCACAAGCTCCCCAAGCTCAGACTTCTTGACTTCAAAAAAGTGAAGCTAAAGGTACATACGATGCACCAGTTTTCATCTTCTGCTTTGTGTAGGTGCTTCAGTTCAATCGTGCATGGAGACCTTGGCMTTGTACCTGTCAAGTCACTTGGTTGAAGGGAATGAAAAGGTAAGTTAATTTGATTGAAGTCACTTATTGTGTGGAACGCAGGGATTTCTTCCCGTGGAATTAAATTTCTCAGCTGGAGAATGATGGAGCTTATTTTGGAATCAGCATGCTGAGGATCTTGGACCACCTTGTAGGCCTATTAGGAAGTCATTTTTGGTGGTTTCGTTGAACTTGTTTTCATCGTTTTATCTCTTTGCTGCAGGAACGACAAGAAGCTAAGAAGTTGTTTGCAACTGAAAATGGTCAACTTTCCAAAGCTCCACCCTCACCTCCGAAAACTTTTATCCCTGGCGAAATTCCCAGTGACGATATCCCAGAGACCGAGCCCGTTCCCGTGGAGGAACCTTCTCGGAAAGGRCCAACTCCAGAGCAGATTATAGCCATCAAGGTACCGCATATTTGATTCCAGGCTTGTCACCTCTTCTTCTCTGACCTTGGACTCGTTTGGGTCATCGTGTTCGCAGGGTTGTGAATGTCATATTCTTGCTGCTGCTGGAATAAGACAATAACCCGTTGTTCTTTGAATTTTTTCTTTGCGTGGAAAGATTACTAGTTATCCTTGTATTTCTTCACTGATGAACAGGGCGAGAAATCTGTTATCACTTTTTTAGTTTTGTCCTTTTGATTCTAGCTGTTCGTTTTCAGATCATGGTGGGAACCTTTTACTGATTATGTGCTCTTTTCTTCTGMTCCAGACTGCTATTGCAAATTCACAGACACTAGAGGAGGTTGCGAGGCTTGAAAAGGTATAGTGCCAAGATTTCCAAAGCCTTTTAACTCGAAATTTTAACGTAGYACAYACAGATAGTTTGCAACCATTCAGTACTGATTCACTCTTTTGTGCTTGCATTAAGATTATGTTCATTTTGTGCAGGCTCTTAAACAAGGACAAGGACTCTCAGATATGGTGTTGCCTGGAGACGTTGCTTCAAAAACACCTACAACAGCCACCAACACTGGCGTCCCTCCAAGTACTCAGCAACCGGAAGAGAGCTCTGCAATGGAAGAGGTATGTTCTCATTCTCTTGCCCTGGAAACGTGACTGTTGACCACAGAGTAGAGTTTCCGATGCAATTAATTCTGTAAGTTCATGGTTCACATTGATGTACTCTTCGAGTTGTAAATTTTCGCTGATGAGTGGAGTACCCTGACACATATCGCCTTGTCCCCTCTGTGCAGGGTTAGTTGTGATGGAGATTCTCATAAGTGCCTGCAAGGGATCTCTACCTTGAGCAAATTTTGTGGGTGGATGGCTGGGTCCATTTCAATCGCAGAGTGCAGCATGATTAAGTGTTTGATTCTAGCTGAATAGTGTTGATCAGCTGTTGCCCTGTAAATGCAAAATTCGTTTTCTGCAGACTAGCTTCTTTGATACTTTTGGAACAAGTTATGAAGAGATTTGAAAAATGAAGGCATTAGGATAACTTGAGTGCATATGGCTTGTGTTTTTCCCTGTGAATGGTGTTCCTGTACATTTATAAATTAAACTAAAAAAGGAATACTAATTCTGGGCTAGCAATGATGCAGTTTGTACTCAAAAGGTAGGATCAGCTTGTATTTCCGAGCTTGTATCGGAAGTTGACGCAGTAAGGTAGACTGCTCTTAAAGCGACCACTCAAGAGCTGATTGCTTATTCAGGGAAGCTGAACTCCTGTAAACAATTTCAGTAAACTTTCGTAGGAAGAAAAAATGAAAAGGCATGTAACGTAAGTCGTTTCACATTTTTTGGACCTTCGAGGAATTAGTTCCAAATTTTTGAAGTTCTAATGCAGTGGTCACTAAAAGCAACCATCTATTGAAATGTACACTGCTGGTACATTGAAGAAAGCAAAATGTACCTCTGTAGCATGATAGCTTTTAGAGCATGGGTGCTTCAAGAGCTGACTACCTTAGATATCATTGCATGATATTCAATGCATGATATTCAACAACAATTTTTTTTTTTTTTCATTTTCCATGAAGTGGTGAAGTGGCGATATTAGATGTTACGGTGGTGCTCCAAGTTTCAACATTCATCCACGTATTGGATAGAAAATGTGATATTGTGTATCTATAATTCTATTTTCATTCACAATGTGGCGATTTCATCCAAGATTTGCACCAACTCGAAGTTTTTTGGCAATTTCATCCAAACTTTTACTAAAAATTTTCTATAGGCTTGGTGCTAGGTATAAATTTTTGGTGCAATTTTGCACCAAATCACCAGAAAAAAAAAACATGTTCAACAATAGTACATTGAAGTTGGGGCACGGATTTTTAAGAGTATCCCAACTTAATTTCGAACTCTAAGAACTTTTGCATACTGTATTCAAATTACAAAATATGTAATACCCACTCTATCCCAAATTCCTCAACTGTTTTCTGGATTAAAAATTGCCCAAAATTAGGGCATTCCAACTACACCGATGGAAGAAACACGTCCAATTACTTTACATTGAGTTCAAATTAAGGCATCAGTTAACCCCTAAACATTAGAGGTCCAACCAAGCTTAAAAACTGCCTGCCTAAGTCAAAATTAGAATAAGGTATGAAGATATGAACCATACAATATTGTAGTGTGCATGTTGTAGATGGTGTGGAACAAATTTGGGGTCATTTGACCATATAAGGTAAGACAATCTATTGTGGTTATTTCTTCCATAGTGGTCACCTATGAAGTGGCCTCATTGTGTTTTTTTTAGTTTTGTGAGATGTGGGCCACAATCAATGTCTTGCATGATAGTGATGGAGTGATTAGTGACCACATAAGGCACTTCCAACTTTTCAGTGTGAAATTCATTACAAGGATTGACTTTTTAGGCATTCCATGTTAGAAAATATTGTGATTGCATTAGGTGGTGAGATGACCATCATGGATTGAGATTTTTTGGCTATGGGGTGGTCTACAGACCATGTTGGGCCCCCGGGTGGGCCATGGAAAACTGAACACTTCAAAAATTCCTAGCAAATTCATACTTTATCCAAAAAAAATATAATTTCAATTGCACTTGCTGTTTCTCACACTTGTCTTTAAGTGGGGAAAAAATTGAAAAATTTCAACAACAGCATGAGGCCAAACTCCAAATTCTGACCACAATGGGCTGTCTTACCTTAAATTGAAAGATTATAATGTTCTAGTGTTGAAAAAAGGTGCTGAAATTTTCTTAAAAACACATTTGGAGGTGAAATTCAATTTCTAAACCTACTCAAATAAAAAAACTTTAAGCTACAAAGTGATTCAAAAATAGAATATATACACTTTGGTGGAAAAAAAATATCATTCAAATGAATCATTGTGTCCACAAAATGGATTTGAAATGTTAGAAAACAGTGAAAAAAGTAACAAAAAATCACATCTATGATTGAACCTCCTTCTACTAGAATGCTTCTCAATCACTCATAACTTCTTGGATTGTTATGAAATTTTAACCACAAAAACTAGACTAGTATGAGCAACTTTACCAACAAGTATTATTGGATTTGGACATTGGATGCAAAAGTTACAACCCTTTGAGTTTGACATGTAGGCTATGAGGACGTTTTTCCTCCCCAGTGACGTTCAGGGGTTAAGGCATCAAAGCAATTAAAAATTGTAAAAGGGAAATAGGACCTTCAAAAATGAATTGGAAACAATTGAAAAATGCTTTTTAAAATTTGATAACTGTATGTTGAAATTAAATGTGTAGGGAGTCTTTGTGAGCTATAAACTTTGTAAATTTGGCTCCAATAAATTAATCTTGTTGAATTCAAAAAGGTAATTGTTCAAAATAACAAAGCATGTAATATACATGTCATATCATTGTACAACCCATAAAGGACCAAGTGATCATTCAACGTACAGAAGAAATCTTGGATAGGCTATTACAAACTCAATCCAAATAGGGTTGATGTTGACAATTTTTTTTGTCAAAAGGTGTGAACATGAATCCATTTAGTAAGGATATTAATTTTTTTTTGAACATGGTGGCAATAAGATCAAAAGTTATGCTACTAGCAACTTTTCAAGCAAGAAATGTGGTGTCTACCAATATGCACAAAACTCCTCTTCTACTTTTGAAATTTGGCAAGTATGTAAGCAACATGATGTAGGATGCAATTATTCCAAAAGAGTAATTATGTAAAGTACATGTAAAAGCTTTTGTTGCATTGAAGCTCTCTTCTTTCCCATTAACTCTCTAATATCTTTTCTTGTTCGAGTACTTTGTGCATGCTGGCAATAATTTTTGCATAATGCATATTAATAGCCTTGTTGACAATGACGAATAAGCCACATTGTGGAAGCCTTTTCTTGTGGGCTCTATAAAAAGATTGACAAGTTTACATTTTTATGTCACAGAGACTATTGTACATTCTCGAATTATTTTTGTTGTAAGTCCATTTTTGCTTAATTTTTCCCCCTAGACACTCTAATGTCCAGATGATGAATGAGTGCTTCAAGGCAACATTCCTTCCAATTAGCTTTTCAATTCATCCACAATAATGCTTAAATCTTTAAATTAACAACCCTCACTTGCATCAAATCTGTTGAAATTGAGGTACATAGGGTATTTGTACATAGATAAAAAGCCTAAATGTGCATAAATTAAAAAATGAATTTGAGTGTTAACCAATGAATTTACAATGATAAACATTGCCATTTCATTTATCTATCATGCCAATTCCTCCACTCCCAAACTATTAGGCATTAGATGACCAATGAGGTTATTGTGCGTAAGCGGTTGTACATTTTTCAATCACAACCTTTGATCTTCATGATCCAATGGTGTAGTAAGCAAGTTGAAACAAAGGAAGGTTATGAGTAGCAACGTGTAATGGCAATGGTGATAGATTGCCAATGGGACAGTGCCATGTTAGTGTTGACAACTGGTTATGGACTAGATAACCTTCAAGCTGCCGGGAGGCGACAAGAAAGTTATAAGACGTACTAGCGCTATCCATGGATGAAAAGTCTTGTAATTGTAGCTTTTATGGATGAATATTGTAAGATTACAATCAAATTATCCTGCTCGTGGATGAAATACGTTCGACCAGGCCGACGCACACAATCAGAGCTGGTTACGAGATAACAGAAAACCGTGTCTGTTACCAATCCTCTGGTAAGACTCTGTTACCAAGTCTGTGCAGACACACAGACAGCGCCACAAACGGCCTGCGCGTCTTCAGCGCCTCAAGGTGGAACTATCTTACAGCACAACAGCAGACTCTTTGGGCCAGAGTTTCTGTGAGTTCCTCTTCCAGGCTAGTATTTTTTTGTTTTTTTTAGGCACATATTCTTGCCGGTGACAGCTATGGAGTCCAGGGTTCACTTTGACCCATGAGATTCATTTTTTAAGTTCATTAGGCTAGCACTATAGTTGCCTCACCCATTCAAAAGACTATTTTTTGCTTGATTCAGCAAATCAATTGTTATCCCAGTCTCGGGACATGATAGTCATATACATGTACATGAAATTTACTATTTAATCCATTTCAACAACTTGTGGCTGTGTTTGTTCCTCCACTTTTGAGTATTTTGGATTCTGTAAAGGTATGTTTGCACTTGGTGTTGAAGAATGTTGTTATTGAGAGTCTTAGGAACAAATTTAGACCAAATTCTCAATTGGATCCACGTTCCAAACACCTCCCCCCCCCAAACATACCTTAACCTCTAAACGACGCCGCGGCCATTTTCTGGTCGATGAATGAGAGAGCATCTTTTTGTGTAGGACAGAAATTCAACTATCCATCCTTGGAATTTGTGGTGAAAAGGGAAGATTTTCTACAGTGCTTTGACTTCCAACAATTGTTTTTGGATTTTTTTAGGCCAATGATTCCCACGGTTTTAGAAATTGATGATTTCCAGGGTCACCCAGCATCGTTCAAGGGTTAATGCATGAAAATATGTTTTGTGCCCTAGTAACCTGAAAAACGTTTTCTGGACTTGTCATTGTTTTGAGACTGATTGTGATGCTCTGAAGTTTGCACACTGAGTTACGTTTGAATTAAATTAGCGTTTCTTAGAATTCTAGAAGAAAAAAAACCTGCCTGTCATGCGTGTTCTCCACTTGCTTGCAAAGCCAAGCAAAACTTTCAAAATCACATTCACAATCTTTGTTCTTACACGATTGAGCGGTACATGGCTATAAAGAAGTTTTAATTAGATTTCAACCTCATTGCTTTTAAATAGCAATAAAATTTGTAGGAAGAAACCATTTTGCATTTTGTTTTTTGGAGGTGAATCTTCATGACATTTAATGATCACACCAAATTTCAAAGCATTCAAGTCTCTATTTTATTGTGGAGAAGTATTTGACATTTGCGTATGCAGTGATTGGCGAGTTTACTCTATCATGAGCTTCTTCCTAATGTCCCAACCAACTTTTGATTTGCATTTGTTGTTGGCTTGTTGTGCACACAATACTGAGGAATACTTGTCCACTCAATATGATGTAGTTTTATCCTTGCATGGTTTCTCTCTTCATATACTTATTAGAGTTATTCGTGAAGGTCCCCTCAATTTGTAACATGGGTGTTAGAGGAAGGCATAAGGGAGGCAACCCATTTCCGACCACTTAACCCCTAAAGGACCACAAGGCCACCACGTGGCTTTTGCAACTACATTTGTAGCAAATTTGATATGTTAATCTCAGTAAGAGCTCGTGAACAACAAAGAGACCCTCAATGATTTTTTATGCTAAATCCGTTGGGGCAATCTGATCGAGAAATGATCAAGTGTGTGATTTTGGGTGAATTTTTTATGAGAATTTGAAAAGACATTGTGGGTTGTGACTTCACATCCTCATAACTTTTTCTCTACTCCTCAAAATGATTTGAAAAAAACTACAGATCAATATCAAGATGATGTGTACTTGAGAAAAAAAACTCAGAGTTTTTGGAGCACTTTTGAGCATTCCAATTTCAACATTCCCATTTCAGAGTATGTACGAAGTATTGCCTAATTGGACATCTATCATCAATCTATTCAACGGTGGCATTTTCTCAAAAATTGTGTTATTTTCTTGATTTTTTTTTATAGGAAAGATAAACAAGTCTACTTTCATTTCAACAGTGGCAATTATCAAAATCATTCCACAAAAATGAGAATTTATGCTTGTTATAAGAGCTAGTTTAGAAAACAAGAGATATGCTCAAACACTCCCTTAGGGATTAAGCAATTGAGCATATCTAGAGCATATCTAGAGCATCATAGGTATATTGAATGGAAAAATTTCCCCATGTACAACAATAGATTTCAAAAGGAACCCATAATTTTTCACAATTTATTTTCCAAAACAAAATTACCATGAATTTTCTACGTGAAGATTTTGTTTGTCCTATAGTGCACTAAATAGTGAAATTAGGTTGCCCCTCACTAATTTCTCAACATTCCATAAGGTAGAGGTACCCATTATTGACTGGTGCCCCATCACCAATCAATAGAATGCCGTATTTCTGACCAAGGGTGGAACGGAATTCCATTTTGTCTTTGGAATGTGTGTTTTTGATTTTTCCAAGGTTTGGACCAATAAATTCATGACACATGAGTGAGCAAGAAAGTAGTTCTTGAATGATCAGAATTGGATGACTCTAGATGTTGGTCATGGCTTGAGCCCAACTTTTGCCTTTCAAAATTCATAGTAATTTCAATTCAAGAGAATAAATTACCAAATTTTTTCAATCCCCTTTATTTATGTCAATTCACCTTTGAAAATATTTGTTGTGCCTAGCACTACCTTAGATCATGTCCACTTACTCAATCGGTTATGGATACCTCTACCTTACTATATAAATATTTATTGTTAATGAACAAGAATGCACTACTTTTGAATTAGTTATTGATGTAGTTGAAACTCATGAACCTCTATGTTTACAAATGGAAGTATTTGAAGTTTACTTTGATGGCTTGTAGAGTAATTTTCTTGGGGTAAAGCAAACTAATTGAAAAAGGCAACCTAATTGAAAGGGCAACCTAATTTCACTATTTAGTGTACTTATATATGTTGTCTTATATCCAACCAAGAGTTGGTTGTAAAATCAAGAGTTCTATAGCCTATCACAATGCGCCATACATGTGCCATAACTCATCATTTACTTACCTCTCTATGCACAAAAGATCATTTACTACACTGCCAAAATGAGTGTGTGTGATGAGGAATGGGTTGGCTCCCATAACTAAGAATAGTACAAAAGAAACACAACACCAAACTCCATTACATAAGGTAGGAGGCTCGAACTCGGATCAAGCGTTTTGAATGGAACATGCCTGAGAGGTACATTCTGCTTTCTTCAATTTATCAAAATGTACCAACGGCGTACATTTCAGGGGGTGGTCGCTTTTAGAGCCCTATGGTGTTTTGACTTCAAAATTTCATAACTAATTCCATGAAGCTTCAAAAAATATGAAATGACTTTAGCCAGATGTCAATTCTCCTTGTCTTTCAAGGAAAATTTATTGAAAAATATTTCAATGTGTATCACCTCCCTAAAATTCAGTTCCAGCCCTTAGATGGTCCACTCATGGACCTCCTACCTTACCCCAATTTTGGTGCTTCAAGGATTCTCTTCTTGTGTTCTTCTCAAACTCTAACTCTCTTGATCCCTCCTTGCCTGCACACACTTTACTATTAATTCTATTATCCTCCGGATAGCTAACGCTCTCTGAGTCTCTGACTTCTGTGCGGCTTCTGGTTGGGAAAGTCCATGCTTGTTGAGACACAAAAAGGGTCAACACTGCATTTCAGAGTCCAACTAAGTTACCCCCAAAAAAAGCCTTTGAGAAATTTAAAATTTAAAATTTTCTTCTATTTTGGCTTTACTGAAGGACATCCAAGAGCCCAAGAGTGAGCCTTAATAAGCTTATCTCCTAATTTCATAACTTAATTGCCGGAGACGGTTGTCTTTGACTAAGCAATGGAGGTACTGTACCGGACAAGTGGGTGTGTGCCCCCACAATCAGCAATTCTAAGTTTTACAGTACGGCACTCACGCATTGGGATGTGTGCTCATGGCTGGGCAACTTTGGCCATCAAGTTGGACATAACTTAGTTACCGAATAACATTGTTGTTTTCTTTTTATAATTTTTTTTATGAAAAAAAAAAAAAAAAGTATGTTTGCACTTGGTGTTGAAGAGTGTTGGTACCGGTCCAAGATGACCCTAAACTATCGGATGGTGATGGAAAGGTACCCAAATCGAATGGAGTGGTTGCGAGGTATCAATACCTGGGCAGTGACAAGTGGCTTACCTGGTGCGAAATCAGCCTCTCTACTTGACAGAAACCCCATGCAGTGTGTTCTTCTTCAACACTCTTGTTCAAAAAAAAAAGAAGAGTGTTGGTACTGAGGGTTTGAGTTAGGAACGTACTTAGACCTACTTCCCGACCAGATTCACATTCCAAACACCACCTCCAGTACCAAGTGCAAACAGGTACCAGTACCTCTATTAGTTAACAATGTTATGTGATTTTTTTTTTCTGGCAGTTCACGATTTCTACAATTTTCCAAAAGTGAAGAATCTTTTCATCTCTTACAGTAATTTTGACTTTAAGAACCAYATCCGTTAAAATGGCCAGAGAATTCGGCACTGTGATGATTAGTCAACGCTAAAACACCCCTAAATAGTAGGAGTGTGGGTGCCCATCCCGGATGGATAGGCGGCACCTCATGAAGCATTCGCGAGGGCTTCACCAACGCCCAAAAGACGGAGACAGTATAAATACCTTCAAAGAAACAATGTGTGTATGTCATAATCTCTACACTCGTGTAATTTGATTTTGAGCTTTTTCAATCAGTAATTGTGTTGCCACGCCACTTTCCTTCTGTTTTTTGCATTCCAAACGCTTGACAGTAGTGATCAATTGCCATTCTTTAGCTTTGCTGCTGCTGCTGAAGCTTAGCTAGCTATGGCTGCTGCGACTGCGATTGCTGAGAGGAGCTTGGCAACGGAGGACGAACCTCATCAAGGACATATCTTACGGAGTTCTGAGCAGGTGCATTTCGCGGCATGAATTCACTCGGATTTCTAGAATTTTGGTAGTCCTGAGCAAAATAGAATCTTCTGTCACACCACACCAGTCCTTGAAAAGCAAGAGGTTACTTCTTTTTCTCATGAATTTGACTAGTTTCTGGTTCTCATAGATAGGAGAGATTGATGGATTCTTTGATTATTTTCTGCGGTTCTGTGCTTGCATTTTGGTGTCTTGATGGGGGCTTGGACAATTTAGACTCTTGATTCACACCGGCCCATCGACAAAATTGAAGACCATGATTTGTGGCAAATAATCCCGGAACACAACAATTGTTATTGTTATGTTCCCCGTGTGTGGAGTGCCGTGTGCTGTGTTTCCGCGGTTAATTAGCTGGAATCTCTAACGGGTGTTCTTGTGTTTGAAAATGTTGTTTTGAATGTTGCTTTTTCTGTGTTTGAATTTGTCGGTCTGGTGCTTTGATTGCTTGTATTTACCATGAATTTGGTGACTAGAATGGGTTGTTGCTTACTTCTTCTGCGCTGCAGCTCATCGGCGGGACGCCTCTCGTGGAGCTCACCAGGATTCCTGCTGCTGAAGGCGCGGTGGCGAGGATTGTGGGGAAGTTGGAGTGGTATCAACCGGGCGGATCCGTGAAAGATCGCATCGCAGTGAAGTAAGCTTGTTCAATTAGTTCCGCTCCATAGCCACTTGACAGCAGCATTAGTTTTTCTTCAAGTGGGTTGTGACCCAAGTCATGCATATAGCGCCATCTTTAACCCCCTTTCACATCGGCCACTATCGAATTCAGAGTCTCCCATGTACTCTTGGCAGCTATGGATGGACTGGAGCTGCAACCCTAATTGTGCTTCGTAAAAAGCTCTAGAGAATGCGCTACCGAGTCTACTTACAGTGAAGAATGGCGCACTTCGCCAGACTCGAAGTTCACAATTAGGGTTGCATATACTTCCAGCAAGCCATGTCACTCCACTGTTTTTTGTTGTTTATGMTACACTGATTTGTCCTAATCTTCCAAAGTTGCGCGATTTTGAATTAATCTAGTTTTTGTTTTTTGGTCTCACTCTTTGAGAGAGAGCCATAAATCTTGAAGATTTGGCGGTTTGTGATCTAGTTTGGAAGACACGGCTATGTCCGATAACCAACTGTTTGAATTTTCTAGTACATTGACGTTGTAACTGATTGTACAGAATGATTGAGGATGCGGAGAAGAAGGGTCTCATCACTCCAGGGAAGTCCACCCTCATCGAGCTCACCAGCGGAAACACAGGCATTGCGTTGGCTATGGCGGCCAAGACACGAGGCTACAAAGTCATTTTCCTCATGCCCCAATATTACTCCGTGGAGCGTCGCATTTTGTTTCGAGCTTTGGGTGCCGAAGTTGTCATTTTAGGTGGGGGGGCGGTCTTGCCAAAGTTCAAAATTCCTCAAAATTTCAAACAAATTATTTTATTCTCTTTGATTCTCAGACGGTAGAGGTGTAGTTTTTAACGTGGGCTGTTGTGGCTTGTTTGGTCTATTAGATCCTGAGTCCACCATTGACCAATATCTGCAAGTTCTGTCCGACCTCCTTGCCAAGACACCGAACTCCCATTGCTTGAACCAATTCGGAAATCCTGCAAATCCGGGTGCCCATTTCCAGACTACTGGTGAGCATGACCGACTTAAAAACGAAGCTCTTGATGAATAAATTTTTTTTCATCTGGATTACGTTTAGATTCCTGTGGCAAAGATGTTCTTTAGTATACTTAAAATTGTACCTTTTCCTGCAATTACCGTGGGGTTGGAATTAGTGGTGTCCGATAATACTGTGGGTTGAATTTAATATSTTCTAAGATTGATGACACCTTGACTCCATTGAGTGATTTTCTTTAGAATTAAGGTAGGTAACCCCAAAGCGCCACTAAACTAAAAGCGCCATCTTCACACTCTGTACATCTCTGAATTCAGTTATGTACCTATGTGGAAGAAAYGCTTTTAGAATCAAACTTTGACCCTTCATAACTTTTGCATATTGTATCCAAATGTTGCATTCTTKGGTGCATTGGARCTTCCTTTCACTTGYCAACAAGACAATATGAAAATCTGACCAGCCTTATAATAGTAACTAGGTACATTACCAATTTGTGGCGCTTTGAGGATACCTACCTTAGCTTGGTCCACGATTTTAGTTTCATTTGAGCAATTAGAATTAATTTTGAGGGTCATGCTCATTTGGGTTGGGGGTCTTCAGGGCCGGAGATTTGGGAAGGGACAGGAGGCAAAGTCGACATTTTGGTGGCTGGTATTGGCACTGGAGGGACTGTCACCGGCGCTGGGCGTTTCCTAAAGAGCAAGAATCCCAACATCCTTGTCGCTGGAGTGGAGCCTGTTGAAAGTGCCGTCATTTCAGGTCCATCTTTAGAAAATAATGTCCAAACCTCCACATGACTCAATTTCATTGAAGACTTACTCCCATACTATTTGAAGTATGAGATTTAGACTTTGGAGGGAATGGACATTTGGGTGTTAGAAATGAAATTGCTACTGACCAATGATATTAACATTCAACAACTTTATTTTGAGGATCCCAAATGTCGTTACTAACACTGAACATTTCACAATTTAAGAACTAAGGCTGATTATTTTTTGTCACTGAATTGATGATGAACAACATGACGCACAACTTTGATGCTCAATTTCAACGTCATTATTTTCATTATCTTGGTACTGAAAGAGATGAGAAGCAAGTTCAATATCAAAAACTTTAGTGTCTGGCCACTCATAAATGGCCACGTAGACATACGTCCGAATTCAATGAAGTTTGAAACCCCTGCCACAAATTGGAAACTGGTCCATGGATTCATGGATTGTGGGGTTTGTGGGGTTTGTTCCAGATGTTTTTGCTTTGGTTTTGGTTCGGTGGTTTACATAAATTTGACTTGTGGGTGACTTGTGAATATGTTTATTTGCAGGAGGCGAACCGGGCCACCACTTGATTCAGGGCATGGGAGCCGGCTTCATCCCGGAAGTTCTGGACGTGAAGCTGCTGGACCGCGTGGTGCAAGTGCACAGCGAGGAGGCCTTGGCCACGGCACGAAGGCTTCATGTGGAGGACAGTCTCCTGGTGGGCATCTCCTCTGGGGCTACCTTTGCTGCTGCTCTCAAGGTCAGGATTATCCCTTTTTTTTTAATTTTGGTACTTCCGTTTCTTCTTCTATTTCTTTGCACAAGTATTTACATCATTTTCATCAGAGAAAGGTCGTAAAAAATGGGTGACTTTTAAAGATTCAACTTGTACTTTAGATGAACGAGAACAAAACACTGTCCTGCAGTACTCAGCTCATTATCTAGGATATAGACTTAATTTTCTGAGTGAAGGGGTTTATGCTTGCATCCTCATGGCTTTATTTCTAAATTCGCAACATGAATATGTGAAGGATAGTGACTTTAGCAAGGTACTTCATAAAAACAAGCACCTACCATGCCCCCCGTTAAAAATTAGCTTCTAAATCTTTGACTTCTAATCTCACCCCTTGTAGCTAGGTGGGATCCTGATTAGTATTTGTTCCTAGTTCTTTCTCTTTTGCACTTTAATGAAAGGTTACAATTTTCTTTTTGAAAAGCAAAGAAAAACAAGAACTTGCAACGAGGCATGAGTTGTGGGTATTAATCTGATAATTGAATTATCTTGCTATCTCCGAAGATGATTTTTTGGACTCTTTTCTTGTTTAAATTCTTGTCCATTTTTTTCCCTTGCTCTAATGATTTTGATTAATTGCTGGTTGAACAGCTTGCRAAGGAGCCGGAGAATGCTGGAAAGCTTATAGTTGCAGTGCTCGCCAGCGGCGCGGAGCGCTACATGTCGACCGCGTTGTTTGGAACCTTGAAAAAGGAATGCGAAAACATGCCATGCTATCACATTTAAGTTCTAAGTGAAGTCCTACACAGGGATTTGGGAATTAAAATTGGCGATTTTCCATTGAAATCGGAAAGAGTTGTGCAAACTGAACAGAGATCTAGACATTTACAAGGTGGAAGAACCTCTTGCACACACCTCATTTTACTCGACTACTTTTTTGGAAAACCGCCAAGTTCATGAATCTTGTCTTGTCTTGACGTAGTATAGACTGATATCAGATTATCATTCTGATTGGTTGAATATGGACAGAGATTCAGTGCTTTGTAGCTACAATTGAATTTGTGTAGCTTTTGTCTTCCGTGTGGAACCCTATTATCCATTTTTTTTAATAATAATAAGTTGTGCTTTGGACAGCCTGCTTGTACCACTGAGTTTCGAGATTCAAATGATGTCAATGAGGTAACTTTCTTTGGAGAGAATGTGACGAAGTTTGCGTAGGTTTCTTGCTTGAAAAGAGATCCACTGCTTCAAAGTCATTAGAGAAAATTTGGACCCTCCATAAGGTTGTCAAGCCTTTAAGAAGCCACTCTATATCCAAAGTCCTAGTGAGCTAGAAAAAGGACAACATTGCTGATGGAAATGCGTTTCAGCTTGTGTGAATATCTTGATTGTCACACAGAATACTTCAAGTTTCCTACAACCTTCCTTCCATAGAATACAATTGCTTGTTAACCAATGCTTTGACATTTGGTTGCTCTACTATAGTAAGGACACTTGGTGACAACAACAATAGGGGAAAATTTTTTGTCCATGCAAAATAAAAAGAAAGCAGGGTCCCTTTTGGCACTTCTTAGCGGGAGTGTTGAGACTTTCTCTAACCCTTAAGCGACGCCGAGGATGTTTTTTGTCCGATGAATGGCAAAGAATCTTTTCTTGTAGGACAAAAATGCAATCATTCATCTTCGATATTAGGAGTGGAAAGGGGAGATTTTTTCTAGTACTTTGACTTCCAATGAATATATTTAGCTTTTTCAAAGGAGATGATGTCACACGGTATCAAAATGCATGATTTTCACGGCCACCGGTCTGTCCTTTAAGGGCTAATGTAGCAAAGCCTCTTTGTTGTAAAGCTACCTGACATACTTTCCAAAGACTAGCCCCAAAAGCAAAGAGTTTCACAATTGATGGGAAGGCCTATCCATGCATAGATTGTTGAATGCAGAGATTATTGTATGATTAGCTCTTGTCTCTTAACCCTTGAACGCCACAACGGACGTTTTGTGTCTTTTGGATGACAGAGAATCAAACCGTGTGGGAAAAAAATGCAACTTTTCATCCTCGGTATTGGGAGTGGAAAGGGAAGATCTTTTCTAGTACTTTGACTTCCAATGAGTATATTTGGCTTTTCAAAGTAAATGATGTCACACGGTATCAAAAATGCATGATTTCCATGGCCACCGGTCCGTCCTTCAAGGGTTAAGGCTTAATTTTGTATCTCYTTTAGTTAGGATGATTCTATCTACTTGGTGTTCTTCCTCTTAGTTTATGCTTTTGGTGGTGTGTCGGGTTTAGGTTGAAGGTAGCTTGGTAGCACAAAGAATTGATTTTGGGTGACTATAGAGCTTGCTCTTGTGCGCGCTTTGTGTAATGATATGTATGGCTTTCTTGTTCATGTGCTTTGATCTTGAAACATGGTTGTATGTTATAACAATAAAATTGTATTGCAGGGTATATTCTAAAGTCCGCTTTTGTTAACATTGCAAATTCTGCAAATGATTTTGAAGTGTGTTGAATCAATTCTTTGTGATTCTGTGGTMATTGCTGGTGTGGATAAATGTGTTGTAGATTGTGCAAATATATAGGTTGAAGCTTGTGTATGTTGATCCTGCATGTTAACTTGTTAAGTTCATGTTTCATAGGAAATAAAGTCTCAAGCTAAACCCTCCATCCACGTTTGAGTAAACTTTTGTACTCTCTCTCTCTCTCTCTCTCTCTCTCTCTCTCTCTCTCTCTCTCTCTCTCTCTCTCTCTCTCTCTCTCTCTCTCTCTCTCTCTCTCTCTCTCTCGCGCATATAGGTCTTGCAAAATATGAGTTGTTACCTATACTTAAGCTCATTGAAAATTAAACAGCTTAAGTTGCCAAAATGTGATCGTGATCGAAAATGGGAGATCTCACTTAGATGAAGTCTTAATTCCAAAATCAACCAAGGCCATTTTTCTCTCAAAAACCACTCAAAACTGCCATTTCTGTAGCGTTCATTCAAGAGAAMCCAAAAAAGGCTTTCTTAAAGAACCTGACCGTAGAATCTTGTACTTTACTTGTCTATGATCATGTGGTAATATTTTTATGAAGTTTGACCATATGGATTGAAAGATATTAGCAATCTAAGTTGGAAAATAAAGTTTTCCTGAGCACTGGCCTGCAATTTCATATGCCTTAAGTTTCACCGCCATTTGTGGAAATCTTTTGCACTATGGACATTGAATTAAAAAAAAATGTGTTGAAGAATTGAGTTGGAAGTCTAAAAGAAAAAAATTTGAAGAATAAAAATTTGTTTTTCATTCTTTAAAAATTGTCAAGTAGAAGTAGGTTCAAGGTTGGAAAAATAACTATATATTGTTAATAGCTCCAAGAGGTCATTGAAATTCAATAATCCCAATGGTGAGATTGTTCTAACAAGAAAATTTAACCTTGTCAAACAATTCTTTTATAAAATTGTGAAAATTGCATTCAGAAATGAATCCTACAAGTTATTTTTTCAAGAAGAAGCTMAAATTGTTCGAAAAACATGATTGTTCATAACTTTCACATTACTAATCTCACTGGAATGAATAAAGCTTTACATGTAGACAAAAATGAGATTTTTTAGAAAAAAAATTTATAATTTAATTTCAAGTTTTTGTGGATTTTTTTTCTTGCCAGGCAACATGAAAATTATGTTTAAGATGACATAACTTTTGCTCTTGGGCACCAATTGATATAATAATTATATTCCCCAAATGGTATCAAGTTTTTCTATCTAATGAAAGAATTTCAAAACATTTCATCAAAAATTGAGATCATAGGTACCTGCCCAAACACCTCAAAGGGGCAAAGGCTCATGAAAGGACTTTTGGTACTTGAGGGGTTAAAAGAGTGAACAAAATGGCGGGACAAGCTTGCATTGGGCGGCGAGGAAAGAAATATACAGTTGTGCACTTTGCACCAAAAATATAACCACATTGTCCGCCTATAAAGGCAATCCAGATCCAGACTTGCTATGACATGGCTGGATAATGATGGCTAGGCACTAGGGGTAGTCACACCTTCTTCACGCCTCACAAATTCTCTTGTGAATGGGGACGTAAATGGGTACTCACAAATTTGGAAATGGCTTTTTGCTTGGCTTTTGAAAGCCGAATATTCTTCTTGTGTGAAGAGTTCTTGGTGTCCATTATTCTCCTCCGGAGGTGAATAACAGATGTGGAGAATTCTTCACACAAGAAGAATATTCCACCACCCTTGTTGTTTGCCTCCGCGTTGCTCCTCCATTGGTTGACTTCTTTTTGTTACACTATGGTGACTGTAGCACAACTTTTGATGCATGCAACTCCATCCTCCTTTTTCATTCTCCACTCACAAGATTGGGGTCACACCTTCACATTTCTCTCAATCTTGAGAGAATTTTTGTGGAGTGAAGGGTGAATGCAAGAAAGACTAGTACTATTTTGGGTCACAATTCGAATTGCGGAGTTTCCATCCACTATAACTTTTGAAGTATGAGATCAATTAATTTAAGATTTTTATTGGAGATGTCTTGCTTGATAGCAATTAAATTCCTCATTTTGTAGAAATTTTAAAAAATCATTTTATATTTAAATTTAAATTTAGCTAATTTGTCACGTTTTGCAGTTTAGAGTTTTTTAGTACTAGAGAGTGCCCAAAATTAATGATCTAGAGCTGAAGTTTTTGTGGTCTATTCCCACACTAGGTGGGCATGCATCCACCAGAGGGAGTCTAAAAAAACATTATTTTATGTCCTCTACATGCGTGCTAAGTAGAGACCATGCTTGCTACTGAATGTTGTGCAAGCAGTTCCATAGAGAACATGAGGTTTACACAACTGAAAATCACCAGCAGTACGTGTAAACTCCAGCGACCCAATTTTTATTGATTATTAATTAACAACCACTAATCAATTGATACTCCATATGGCTCGTACCAATTAATGATTGAAATAGTATTAAGTGGAATTCCTTCCTTCCTTAATCCTTACTGGACTACAGTAGTTAGTTCGACTCCAGTACGTACGTCGCTACTTCCAGTCGTACACTTTGGTCCCCYGCGCCTGCCCTCCATTCTCGGAGCGATAGAAGCCATCGGGCCTCACCACCCACACGCACTGCCTGCACGGTCGGGCCTGCTTCCCCCAAATCCCGATGTCCTGGAACACCGTGAAGCTCTGCGACCGCGGCCCCGACACGAAGCTGCACCAGTACAGCGTGGTGCCCAGCACGTTGGCCTCGAAGCMCCACCCGAACCAGTGCGCCGGCTGCACAAGCCTCACGCCCAGGTTGTCGTCGCGCGACTGGCAGTGGAGCTGCAGGGGGGTGTTCGGGACCGCGTTCAGGATGTTCACGGACATGTGTTGACGGTGGAAACGAAGCGCCGAGGAGGGGAGAGGGGCGGAGGTCGACAGCAGGATCAACAGTAACAGTCGAAGGACCAGACTCGCCGCACGAGGAGGCCCGCATATTGTCGCCATCTCGGTCGATCGACGATCGATCGATCCAACAGTCGGGGTTGCGATCTCGATATATACACCGATTTGATTAGTCGGTTTCAATCTGCCATGTAACACAACATGTCCGTTAATTTGCGTAATTGTGAGATTCATCTCCAAAAGTTGAGAAGCTCGAAAAACTGGAGATTCATGCAAAGCAGACGGCACGCGCTGATCGGTAAAGGCCGAACTCATGGAATTTCGCCTCATTCACGAAATGTATTGACGTTCAAGGGGTATATGAATGCAAGTCAACCCACCAGCTATAACAGGACGCTCACTCAGGAGCAGTTGCGACTCATCATCAATTATGGTTTAATTGCAATGGTTTTGTAGCAACAGTTCCGTACGCATGATCTATTACGAATCTTTTGCAAAAGTTGGCGACGTGCAAACTTGTTGCAAAAGAGCGGCTTGCGCATATCTGTGACTGAACTGATGTAAAAACTACTGCAATCTCAAATAGTTGCAAAGCGTTTTAATAAACCATGCGGATTTTTTTATAGATTTCTGACGTCCGGTCATTCCAAAATCACAACGAAAACAATTGCAATGTATATTAGCCTTCCGTACTAGTGAATCAATGCAAATCTAAGCAATCGCTTGCAAGTAAACAAATGTAATTAAAACAAAGCAGAGAAGAAAGCGAAATTGAAAACATCGCAAACCTAAGCAATTGCTTGCATGTAAACAAATGCAAAACAAACCAAGCAGAGAAAAAGCTCATGAAGCATCGCTCGCCTAACAATTGCATATTGTCGTTACAGAATCACGGCAAACCAACGTACAACTCTTTAAAAACCATCGAAAACATAAAAAGCTGATTGCAAATACCCATTCCGCTGAATAAATGGAATTCCTACGTACAAGCCAACTCTGTCAAAGCAATGCCTCCAACAACAATTAAAAAGCAGGAGCTCACATTACCGCGCGCTAGCGCAAGAATTACTGAAGGCCGGTGGTAGCGCGCGCTCCCTCGTCCCGCGCACTCGATCACTGAGAGCTTTGTTGTGCGTTGCGAGGACATTAAGTAGAGGTCGATCCGGCTCCACTAGCGAGGCCTAACCTTTCTTTTCGAGAATATTTTTTGGATGATGCCCAGATCCAGGAAGTTTGTTGCGGTTATGGATCAGTATGCATGATGCCCAGCTGCCGAGGCATCATTCTGATTTGAAACTCACGTACGTCTTGAAGTTTTGTAAATCACGGTTATCACGCTGAATCCAGCTTGACAATGTATAGCTATGACTCAATCGATGGATAGAGACTGCTTGTAGCTCCTGGAATTGCATGGCATATGCTTCTCAAGAACGAAGCCAACGAGCAGAAGAAGCGTTCAAGTGAGGCGAAATTGGCGAAGGATTGGCGAGGAGGCTTCAGCTGGTCAATTAGTCAGTCACGGCAAGCCATAAAAGGAAGCCGGTGGTGTGCATATTCGTGATTCTGGATGCAGGATTCGGTTGGTTGTTAGCAGTGGAGCTGTGGTGAGGAATCTCTGGAATATTCTATTCCTTGATGCTTCTTGTACTCGTGGTGTCGTGACTTACGCAAAGCAAGGTGATTTCACTCTGTCTGGGAATTAAGCATGAGCGTTTCTTCACAGGGGATTTGCAGCATCGCCAACTGCTAGAAACACTTACAGTACTATTCCTTGTCACCTGTTGTATGAAAAAAAAAAAAAAATTCTTGCTTTTTTGGCTATAACTTTTGATTTAACCCTTGAACGCGGCAGCTGATGTTTTGTGTCCTTTGGACGACAGGGAATCAAATTGTGTAGGAGTGTAGGACAAAATTGCAACTTTTCATCCTCGGTATTGGGAGTGGAAAGGGAAGATCTTTTCTAGTACTTTGACTAGTACTTTGAATGTCATAAACTCATAATTTAACAAAATTGGTGATATTTTGTGGATTCTCAAGGCATCAAGATAGAAGTGAACAACGGAGAATTTAGATCTATTCTACTCTAATTGCAAAGAATAGACATATTTTTGAAAGTAATAAAATATTTTTGAAAGTAATAAAATATTTTTGATAAACATAAAAAACGTGTATCTTGCTTACCTTTGAGTCTTTGCCATTCATTTGGGATTCTTTAGAGGTTTAACCCTTGAAGGACAGACCGGTGGCTCTGGAAATCATGCATTTTTAATACCGTGTGCCATCATCTACTTAGAAAAGCCAAATATACTCATTGGAAGTCAAAGTACTAGAAAAGATCTTCCCTTTCCACTCCCAATACCGAGGATGAAAAGTTGCAATTTTGTCCTACACTCCTACACAATTTGATTCCCTGTCGTCCAAAGGACACAAAACATCAGCTGCCGCGTTCAAGGGTTAAATCAAAAGTTATAGCCAAAAAAGCAAGAATTTTTTTTTTTTTTTCATACAACAGGTGACAAGGAATAGTACTGTAAGTGTTTCTAGCAGTTGGCGATGCTGCAAATCCCCTGTGAAGAAACGCTCATGCTTAATTCCCAGACAGAGTGAAATCACCTTGCTTTGCGTAAGTCACGACACCACGAGTACAAGAAGCATCAAGGAATAGAATATTCCAGAGATTCCTCACCACAGCTCCACTGCTGACAACCAACCGAATCCTGCATCCAGAATCACGAATATGCACACCACCGGCTTCCTTTTATGGCTTGCCGTGAAAACTTTATTTTCCAACTTGGATTGCTAATATCTTTCAACCCGTATGATCAAACTTCATAAAAATATTACCACATGATCTTAGACAAGTAAAGTACAAGATTCTACGGTTAGGTTTTTTAAAAAAGCTTTTTGGGTTTTTTTTGAGAATGAACGCTAAAGAAATGGCAGTTTTGAGTGGTTTTTGAGAGAAAAATGGCCTTGGTTAATTTATGAATTAAGACTTCATCTTTTCCCTTCATCTACGTGAGATCTCCCATTTTCGATTACGATCCCATTTTGGCAGCTTAGGCTGTTCAATTTTTGATGAGCTTAAGTATAGGTGACAACTCATATTTTGCAAGATCTACAAGAGCAAAAACAATGTCTAGGAGGTGTATAGTGGGGGTACCAATCAAAATTGTGTTTTCAAATTCGCAATGAAAGAAATTTTAGTGGTGCCAACTTTGACAGCCTTCTGAGAGCTGGAAAATTGATGTTTTATCATGAAAGTTTTGTCACAACATCATCTTTACGTAACACACATACCAAATTTCAAGGCCAAAAGACTTAAACAAAAAAAAATATTGCAAATCTACCAACATGTGTAGCTGTGAGAAAAACTTCATTGTTGCCAACTTTGACACCCTCTATGTATGGTAATGGGCGGTTCTACCTTATACTCCCTTAGTCGCACTAAAAGCTTCCCAAATTCTTCCTGCAAAGACTGTTTATCAACCTGATTAGGAAGCTTTTAGTAGGACTAAGGGAGTATAAGGCTGCAATTTGACCACACAAAAGAAAAAAAAACATTCAAGATTTTGTGAGTTGAATGTTTATTAGATTAGTGCACATGTCTAGTATAAAAAGTATGTAAGAAAATGTGCATTTTGATGAAACAATAAATGTTTTAATGTCAAGCTTCCGAGGACATCACATTTGAGTCCTAAACCCCTCGTAGAAATTTCAAATCACGTTGCTCAAATCGCCCTCCCATGAATTCTTGGAACAAATGTCTTGCACTTTGACAAACCTGAAATTGACGCTGCAGAGATCAAATCACGACTAAATATTTGGAGGAGTTTGCACGTACATCACTCGGAGTGACAGTATTGCAAATCATAAGAATACAGTTGCCTTATCCAAAAGCACATCACGACGTAACAAAGTGACCTACCAATACGTCTACGACAAGCAAAACAAAATAATCTTTTCTGTAACAAACCCTATAAGGAGCAGCAGGTGTGCAACCCTGCAAGAATGAAGCTAACTACTTTCTAAACCAGGTGTCTCTTCCAACGAGCACAGTGAATATGAAAAACAAGAAGCCAGGCTACGTGAGGCTCTGGCACACTGTAGCATTGGCTCGTTTAGCAAACTACTCAAACTTCCTGCCAGTCACTGTAAATGAAGGGCCTCTTGTCGATGCAAGGCTTGGCCTTCTCCCCTTCGGTCCAGAGATAGCAAACCCTAAGGTCACAGGATCACCTATACAATCAGGATGAATTCTTCAATGCTATGGCGGAAGCAGCAGCACTGCTTCGTTAATAATCACCGCTTCAAGCTTAAGCTGCATTAGACGCAAGAAAAGACGGTAGCATCTTCAAGCTCGTTACTAAGAACATACAAGGAATCCTCGATCTGCCTGCATGAATTGCTTGCAACTGCGAGTCATTCAGTCGATCTTCTTCACGGGCCTGGCTTCGAAGCCGCCCTCCACCCGCTTCTGCACCACAAACGGCATGTGCGTGCCACAGAGCATGTCCCACGTGATGAAGAACGGCTGCGAGAAGTTGAACTTGGTGCCGTGCARCTGGTGGTGGATGTCGTGGTAGGCGGTGTTGTTCCAGAAGATGTAGTGGAACGGGTTCCAGGGGAGCCACAGTCCGCAGTGGTCGTCGATGGTCTTGATGGTGGCGAAGGAGAAGAAGAAGATGGACGTGCGGGGCGTCATGCCCGTCACTAAGAAGGACATGGCCCCGCCCACCGTGTCCAGCAGCAGGCCTTCCAAAGGATGATTGTACAAGGCGCCGAAGGCGAAAGGCACCACGAGTCGGTGGTGCAACGAGTGCACATGCTTGTACATGAACTTGTTCACGTGCATCCACCGATGGCAGAAATACTGCCAGGTATCCATGATCCCCATCGCCACCACGAACTGGACGGCCACTATCCAAGRGCTCGGCTGCTCAACTTTCTCTTCTTGACCCGTTATCTGCACCAAGAGACAGATTAGGGTAAACATCTAGGCCGGGAAATGTATCCACAGAACTTGCAAGTTTTTTCATTCTGTTACCCCCTGCGATGGAGCCTGGTAACACACAAGACCTCCGAAGGCAAGGAYGGTGCGCACGGGCACGATTACCGTTGAGAATTACACAATACGCAACGAGGATTTTGAAGCGTAGTTTCAAATCTAGTAGGAAGTAATAGCGATTCAGTGCTAATCTCCCACGGCTTCGGCAGGATAAGAATTAGGTTAAGCTTAAAAAAATCGTATCGTACACAGTAGAAGCACACAAATTGATTTCGCGCGAAAAGCATGAATACAGGACAGACGGAAAAAGAACACAGGGACCTCCCTCTCAAGGAAGCTTACTGTACATTCACAGTTGGCACCTCACAATGAAGGATGTTTCTTCACTCTGTAACCCCCCCTTAGACCACAAAATCTCCAACCAAGCCGACGRGCACACAAAAATGTGAATTCCACAACAACAAAAGTCAGTATTTTCAAAACTAGCCAAAAAGCAGAGTCCGAGATTCAGGGCTCCTCTTCGCGAGCTCCGCCACGATTAGAATTAGGTTTAGGCGTAAAAAGGAAGAGCTCGTACCGTAAACAGTAGAAGCGCGACGACCACTTGAATCGCTTGCTGCAACAGCACCCCACGCACCACCTGCGGCACCGTCACCAAGTTCTTCCGCTTCTCATCCTCCAAGGAATGCAAGCGATACTTGGAGAATCTCGGCACCGTCATGACGACGTGATACATTCCGGAATAGAGCCAGTACACGACGATGGGYGCGAATGTGCCCAGCACCTCATCGCTCACCGAATGCCCCCACAGCATCATTTTTGCTGCTCTGAATGAATCTGTGGCTCMAATTACCAGAAAATTACGCTACCACCGACTGAGCTCGTTTGCRATGGAGATTGCGAACAAMAGCTTTGGCGGGAGAGACGATGAAATCCCTAGCAAGCTTTCCGTTGTGTAACTTAGCTGAGTGGGAAAGAAGCGCAACTGGGTTTGCGGAGCAACACGAAGGCGCTGCCCGCGTCAGATTAGAAAAAGGAAACTTCGAAGCTTCCATCGTCGTCAACAGCCGAAGGGGCGGTGGAGGAGTCACTGTAGCTTAAGTCACAAAGGGCACCTATTTCCGACGCTGGAAGAAAATCAGCAGCTAAATTGAGAGGTGCAACACAACATTAGGAAACCCTTAACTACACTAATGATGGTAAATATTGTTACCTACACTAATTGATTTAAAACAGTCGTAAGTTTTTACTCTTAATGAATATTTTTCCCAACTATAGGTACAAAGTTTTCCCAACTATAGAACTATTAGGATCCATGCACTCCGTAAAAGTATTCATGAAGAGTAAAAACTTATAGCATTTCTAAAATAGTTAGTATGGGTACACTATTTAACATCATTAGTGTAGTGACTTTTGTTTTTCTTTTGTAAAAAAAAAGAAAAAGAGTAAAAAAGAGAGAAAAAAAAGTGAGAAAGAAGAGACAAATAATATTGTAAAAGTATAGTTGAGAAACGTAAAGTTTGTTTAATTACAAATGAAGTTTTAGTGATCTTATGTTAGATTTTGGATGAAAGTATATAGGTGATGGATGGAGGAACAAAATTGAAAGGTTCGTTTGATTTGATTTTGTATTCTAGGGTGCATGTTGAGCTCTCACCTCCCCAAAAAATCCTAAATTCTTAAAGGTTTGGAGTATGATTGAAATATAGAGTAGTGAAAAAAGTTTGTTCTTATGTTGAGTTAAATTCAATATATGGCAATCCCAATTTAGATCATTTGTGCACCTCATTCATCTCTAAGAAGCTTCRAAATGGTCATGTGTCTTGTATAGATGTTAAAATGGCATCTCAATGAAACAAGTTCATTGTTGATTTATCAATTTAATGGTGTATCTCTTGCCATATCTTAGATCATATTCTACATTTTTAGAAGTCAAGCACGACACAATGTTTATAACTTATTCTACATCTTCACTTGATAAACAATGTATAATTTGATAATAAATTCTTTTTCTAATCTTCAATAATTGAAGATTACAATGAGGTATCTCATAATTGAATAATTTTTTCTAACATCCAAAATGGGACATTAAGTTTTTTAGTCACATATGATAAAGTAATACTAAATTTAGGCATGGCATAAGGGGGTCATTGGTGTGTTGAATGCAATAGTTTAAAAGGTCAAGATCTAATTAATTGATTTTCTAAATCAATGCCATAATTTTTTGGTCCCTATATTGAACATTGTCCAATGAACTTCTATATATTATAAAGATTCATGAAGGCATGTTAACTTTTGGAAGCACACAGAGTTTTGACTATTTTTATCTTATTAACCAACAATACAAAGTTAGGAAAGGAAATCAAGTGATGTAGTTTGGCCAATATTCCAACATATGTTGATCACTTAAGGATTATACATTCAAAATTTGAACAAGAGATGAATGCAAATATGTCCCAAATACACAAAATTTTGATTTTTTCTTCTATTTAATTGTCGTCATTTTTGTGTTAATTCCTTATCATTGGTACAATATAGATTTTAAAGTCTTTTCATTCAAAATATCTTATAGTAGAAAGGAGAAAATACGTTTTCACATCAATTTCTAGTTTTAAAAACGACCATTTCAATTGAGTTCAATTAGTAGGTTTTAATAAAAACAAAAAATGACTATGATTAGAATTTAACATTTGAATTCAAAAGAAAAAATTCTTTTGAGAATTACAAAATATTTATTCTACAATCAACTCAAGGACTTTTCAATAAAGTTAATCGATAGATATTATTTTTTGTAGTTATAGTTTTTATTGCTTTATTGTGTGAAATGATCTATAGATCATTTCTATTACAATATTGGCCATTAATTTATTCTTCTATCCTTCATTTTATAACACATCTTCATAATTTTGGAAATGATACTAATCTTCTTTTTTCTCAAATTAAAACAAATATTCTTTGAATATTTGAAGTTGAAGGTCTATAGCCATATTTGTATATATACAATGAATTAGGATTTTGGTTTAATTTGTACTATAATAACATATGATGAAGTTTTCAAAAGATTTGAGTCTATTTTGCATTTACAAGAAATTTTTAAATTCTCTTCATAAAATTTCAAAAATTTCAAAATTTCACAAAAAAGAAGACATCTGATTTTATATTAGAATATCAAATATCAAATTTCATTGGTTTGTATTTAGATAATAAAATATATTGTTACCACACTAATTGATTTGAAAATTCTATGAGTTTTTTTTTCTTGATGAATTTTTTCTGAAAGTATAGTTATCAATACTATTCATAGAGAGGGATCTCTATAAATATAGTTGGTAAAAATATTCATCAAATACAAAAACTTGTCATTGTCATTATTAAAAAAATCAACTATCCTACATGAAGGTCTAATTTGGCAAAGATGTACCAAATTTGAATTTCCTTGTCATTCTGTGAAGGGTCAATGTCAACTCATTTTGATCAAAAGATGATATGTGACCCTTTTTTTTTTACAAAAATGACTTAATTTTTGCCAAATTGATCTTTACATAGGATAATAAGTAAGCTTAGCAATAAATTTCATTATTAGTGTAAAGGCAAAATAATAAATATAGAGTGAAAGAATTTTGTAGTGTAACCTTCAATGAAAGACTTGTCTATAACCAAATAAAATGATGAACTTCAAAATCATTCAATTACAATATATTTCTATTTTTTAGACTATTTATTTTTAATCATTAATTATTAAATTTTAAGTGATGAAATTGCATATCTTTTGTAAGTCATATAATTTTCAATTTTTAAAGTGAAAATTTGTTGAAATTACCATGGATTCTTCAATGATTGAGTGAAACACTTCATATCAAATTCAAAATATATTCAAAAAATCTTTAAAACTCTATTAATAGGTATATGCAATAGTTAAAAATATCATCATACTACTAAAATCATAACTCCCTCTGTAATATCACAAATCCTACCATTAATACTTGGGGCTTGTGCTTGCTATGCAATGCATTCATTGTATCACATATTAGTAAAATTTTAACATATTTGAATAGAATGCACGATAATGATTTTAGTAAGTCTTTAAAATAATTATTTTAAATACTTTGTAAGAATATTTTTAATCTTTTGTAAGAATATTTTCAATCATGCATACATAGAAATTGTATTTTCACACAATGTGATATTACAGAAATAGAGTAGCAGTTTGCAATCACTTTTGTAATATCACTTTTTACAAAAGGCAATATTATAGAAATGATGTAATTGTTGCAATTAAGGTGATATTAAAGACCATCCACAAGATGATATTATAGAGGTAGCAAATCCATTGCTTCTCTTCACTTTACACTTCTTTGCACTTTTATAATTTTGCGCTTTTGTGAGCTATGAGCTTTCATGATTTTAATTTTCTATTGCTACTACCAAATGATTTTGAGAAATTTATTCAATTGAAGCAATTTTGGATTCCTCAACAATTAAGTTGTTCACAAAGTTTTTGAGATTTATAAGTTCTTCTTTTCAATTCTTCAATTTGGGTTGTTATTTTTGAAACAGTGGAGTCAAATTTCTAATGCATTTTAATGTATGTGTATCTTTTATAGTATTCATTAATGCATATGTTTCATTCATCAACAAATTTCTATAATACATTTCAATATATGCTTGCTTATAAAATAAATTATGCAAAGATTTTAGTCATTTTTATTTGAATATTTATTGAGATTTTTGTTATACATTTTATCTTCTATATAGAAATTCTTATAAAATTCTAATGATGAATGCATAGGTGCATAGCATAGCAAGCGCCAACCGCTAGTCATTCAATAAATTTCTATTGTACATTTCAATATATGTTTGCTTATAAAAAAAACTGTACAAAGATTTTAGTTATTTTTATTTGAAGATTTATTGAGATTTTTGCTCTAAATTCTATCTGATACATAGAAATTCATTGGTTGTTCAAAATTTAAATGCTTGAATCTTTTAAAGGTCAAACAATAGAGGTAGTCACACTTTCTTCCCCTTCCAAAAATTCTCTGAAGAACTACTCACTTGAGAAGGAAAACAAGAGCCAATGGGCTATAATTATGGATGAAGAAGGTGTGAAGTATCCCCCCCCCTTTTGACCAAAAGAACATAGAGAATCAAAAGTTGGAGAATCAATTACCTCAATACTAGATGGAGGTAATTGTGCAGGTTTTTGGGACCTAATTACCACAGCAAGCCATGCACGCACCCATCCTCCGTCATTTCAAGCTTTAACAAAGTTAAGGCAATGATGTGAAATCGATAGAGACGGTGAAACGTTTGGCAAGTCCACTCTTCTTCACACCCATTATTCACCTCTAGAGCAAAATAATGGACACTGAGGAGACTTTGCGAAACAAGAATATTCTTCCAAAAATGGCCTGATGGAAGCCAACCTAACCCTCCACGTCTCCATTCTTGATAGATGTTTCATTGAAGAGGGTGTGACTCTAGCCGTAAACCACTAGTGGAAAATATCCATAGTAGTTCATTTTGAGGGTAGATTATTTGTCATATTAGGATTTTCTTACCCGATTATGCGGTTTTGCCTGTATAATTAGGCAATACGCATTTTTCATCCAAATTGTGTTTTATTCATCCTAAATCATTATATTCGATTATTTTTACATCTTTACAATCTCTTTAACAACGCCAATTCTTTATCATGCAAAACTTTGAAGTTGAACTTGAAGCTTGACTTGATTGAAAAACTTGGTCATGATTTCAAGCTCAATGCAAATGGATTTATATACAATTAGAGTAAAAAAAAGAGGTATTCACATGTATTCAAAGTATATGTGATGCTTCCAAAAGAAGACACTATTTTCAAAGTTTTGCACCTAATACTAAAATCCAAAATTATATGCCTAAATGGCTAAATCAAGTATTTACATCTTTACTAGCACTTGAAAAGACCTTTAATCTTTTTGTTAGAAGGCTACAATTCATAGTTGGATCATTGAGAAGATTCCCCACATAAGTAGAATTTGAAATGTTGAATATATTAAATTAGATGAGTTTTGATACTGCAGAGCCCCACCATTGCTACGACCCCCTTCCAAACTTTTATTCTCGTTCTCCATTTGTAAGTAAAACTTCATGAACTTTTGCATTTCAACATCTAAAAATCCCTCGTCAAACTTCTTGAATTGAGCAAGCATCGCTTACTTGAAAAGTCTTGTCCATTTGAATCTCGGTTTTTGTACTTTGAACCTAAATAGTTGGAGACTTGGCAGCAATAAACTGCCAAAAATCATGACAATGAATATTAGTATGCATTAGAGTTTTGAAGAACTATAAGACATAATATGCACATCCAAAATTGAGCTAGATTCATTGTGATATAATTTACCAAGTGAAACCACGTCTACAATGTGCTCCTAAATCCCATAAATTACATCAAATTTTTACTAAATAATAATACCTAACAAATGTTTGATATTTGACACTGAGCATTTCCTAAACTTCAAAGGCTATTTTCTTCACATTAATGATGGCACCACCGTGATCAATAATGGTCAAGTACACAAGGCAAATAATGAAGTACTCTTCTTAAAAGTTGCTTTGATGCCGAAACATAACATTTGAAAATAAAAATAATATAAAATAAATTGAAATTATACCTTGAGTTTCTTATTCTTTTCTTGCTCTAGAGCTTCAACATACCGGACATGGTGTTCACTCCAAAAATTATCCATTGCATAGCACAATCTTCAATTGCTTTATTCTTCTTTACATACTTAAAAAAGTTTTTTGGGTCACAATGCCTTATTCCTTTGCATGCTTGCTCCATTTGAGTTGTTCCAATGTGTCTCCTAGTTTTATTAGAAAAATTCTAATAAATGTTTGTTGATTGAGCCATCAACTTTGTTACTCGTCTCCTTCCAATGTGTTTTTTCCAATAGCAGTATTTACATACCATATATTATCTGACTTCTTGACCTTCAACTTTGGTCTAAGAAAAAGAGGTGATGACATACCACCAAAAGCTTACAGATTGAAATCTGCAAATTGAGGCATGTGTTGCATCATTATGCATTAAGTGAGAATGATATTCTCATCAGAACAATCAATTGGCTTATACTAGTAGTCAACACTACAATAATTAATATCAATACCCTAATTTTTTTATTCTACCAGAGAAAATCTGATAAGAAATTATGTAATACAGAGTAGTTTAGTAGAAAGTTTTCTATATACGCTACTGAAATAATTGTAACAACATTGGTACTATGCTTGGTTCTAATAAAAATTAATTTTGTATTGGGAGGATATTTTGTACAAATTTATCTACAAAACCCCATAGAACCTTGAACTCTTGATATCTAAACTTATAAACATTACTTAGGAGATAGAATGCATGAAGTCCTCAAAAACCTTGGACACTCATATTTAAACCACGAACATGGTTCAATGCCCCAAAAGCAAAATAAAAGTAAAACAAAATTAAGAAATCAAGCAAATAAAGAAAAGAAGCAATAAAGCAAAGGAACTCAACCAATATAATAAAACAAGAGACCAAAACATATCTGAGAAAGACTTAATCATCAACATCAATGAGCAATCAGAACATTGATTCATCAATATCCCGCATCTCCTTGCCTGCTCTTATGAAAAAATTTGTAGTGTAATAGTAAACAAATCTGTTGACTCGAGTTGGACAGTCTAGTTTGACAGCTTCACAGCTGACATTTGCTCCTCCTCTTCAATTGTCAAGTCATCACTCTTGTTGACAATCTTGTCAAGGCCTAATCGCAAGCTCCTCCTTGTATCAGAAGATGCAACATCAACAACAATTGTGTATCGGGGATCTGTATTGATGTTGAATAATATTGGTGGTGCACAACTCAATTCAATCACTCGTTACTTCTAACTAGCTTGGATGCATCTCCCTACAACACCAAGCAATCCTTGAAGTCTGCACATTGGAAAGAATACTTATCAAAAGCCAAAGTCCAAAATATCACATGTCAATCATGTTCATGAGACTTTTTGCCCTTCCTAAATCGAATATTCAAAACCTAAAATATTTGTGCACTTTGTGAAATTGTCATTAACCCCTAATGCCACGGCGGACATTTTGCGTTCGATGAATGACAGGGAATCAAATTGTACAACACAAAACTACAACCATTCATCCATGGAATTAAAGATGGAAAGGGAAGATCTTCTCTAATACTTTGACTTTCAATCAATACTTTTGGATTTTCTTAAACTAGTGATTTTCAGGATATCAAAATTGATGATCTCCACGGTCACCAATCCGTCCTTTAACACCTACATGCCTAAGGCTTCTTTTCAACTTCTATAAATTTGCTCCAATTTGAACAAAGAAAACAAGATTTTGATAAACTTTTGTGACTTGTAACCATACAAATTTAAACTAGACATGTTAGAGATTACCTTGGAAAACAAAACACAAGAATTGAACAGTGTTAGCCGAGTTTGCTCATAAGCTTAAGCCTTGCAGGCACCCGGATCTGGAGAGGATGGCCCTGGCAAAAACCTTGCTTAAACCCTAAACCCCTGACGCCGCTCGCTCCGCATCGTCTTCCCTCGCTGGGAATGCGAGTCGATGGACCTTTACGACTTCGTTGCGATCTTTTTACGGTCTCCAGTAATCGCAAAGGCTGCATAAATCCCAATGATTAGCGAAGGAGGTGACGAAATGCAGGAGCAAATTTTACAATTAGCAACGCCGGCACTCCGTCTACTGGAGTCACCGTTCCTCAGGGTCAGTAGCTTTGCTTTTGGGTCCTGAATCCAGATGGAAATGCTTAAAAAAGACAGARGATAGGCGAAGTGTAGGGCTGCTTTTTTCCTTCTCAGCCCACCCGACCTGCCGACTTCTATGTGCCGTACGCGAATTTGATCTCTGCTTGCGTTAGTAGAATTTCACCTCCGCTCACGGGAAGCTTGTGATTCTGTCGCTTGCCTTTTTCGCGGTCTTCTTGTGGAGCGAAAGGCGCTTTCTCAATGTGATTCTGGCCTTTGCTGAAAATTCCGTAGTGAAAGTGAGGTYTGGTTTCTTGATTCCGTCCTTTACATGGCATTTCTTTGCCTGATATCACCTGATATCAGGTAGATGAAGAAGAAGCTGAGTAAGCTGGAAGCGTTGCATTGAGCACCCCTTGGATTACAGTTTGTAGAATTTAATGTTATGTTCGGAWGAAAGCAGCATTCGAGGTGAAGAACTGTAGGGTGACCGATCTTGAACAATCATCATTGGAAGATTTCGTAGTAGGAACCTCTGGTTTCATGACTCGCGGCCTGGACGTTGTCTTTGTTGCCATTACTTTAGCGCAGGTTCTCCTTGTGGGGTTGGGTGCCCTACTCTTCTCACGTCTGGACCTCTCGTCTTTGACCTTTGGCCAAGAATGGGTGTCATTTGAGGAAGTGCTTAGTTGGACTGAAATATGATTTCTCTGTGTTTGTGTTATCCAACCCTAAGGAGCCCTGGTGTTCATAGGGATGCAGGGCACGATGTGGAGCCAAAGTTTAGGTGCTAGCAACGCACTCTTTAAGAACCTGTGAGAGTGTAGCTATGGCGGCCAACCATTGGGTGCACCCGCTGGATCTCTCCAGAACCTTGGGGCCAATAATTTCGAGTGCAGCTCACTCAAGATTGTCGCCCTTCGAGAGTACGTTTACAGCGAATTTTCTCAGGGGACAAGGCCAGTGCTCCAAGCCCGTAGTRCGAAAGAAATTCACATGCTACCCGACATTGAATACCCTCATTGCGCCTGCCACTCAAGTCCATCAGGAGACTTTGAAGAGGGTTTCCCAGAACGGAGGGCAAAGCTCCATTGCCTGGTGGAGTCTGAAGTTGGAGCACTGCCGGAAACCACTAACCAAAGAGATGATGAAGCGGCTCAAGTGGAGCAATCCGCTTGGATTGAACGAATCCCTCCGTGGGGGCAGTCTCAAGAAGGGCACCAAGAGCGCTGAGCTTCTGGAGATGAAGACTTCGTTTCCTCTTGAAGTTTTTCTCTGCAGAACAGGAGACGTTTACGAAGCAGTTGGAATTGACGCCTGCATCCTGGTGGAGTACGTGGGAGTAGCGCCCRTGGGGCGAAAAGATTCCGTTCCGAAGGCGAGCTGTCCCCTCGTCAACCTTCGACAAGCTATTGATGAGCTCACCCAAGAGGGATTCTCTGTTTGTGTTGTGGAGGAAGTGCAAGGCTCAGCAACAGGGCGTGGACGTCGAAAGGAACGCTTCATTGCAGGACATGCCCATCCAGGGAGTCCTTATGTTTACGGCTTGGCTGCTCAGAATGTGGACCTGGAATTTCCAGAAGCCGTACCCGTTGTGGGCGTTTCGCACAACGAGGAAGGCTACTGCCTTATCTTTGCCTCGGAAATCATGCGCACCTTTGCAGTGGAAGATGGACTCACGGAGGAGGCCGCTGTTGCTTTGCTCCGCGCTCAAAAATGTCACAAGCTCTACACGCACATTTCCTTACAATTCGAGTCGACAAGCAATGGCAGTTGGTTGAAACAGGGTCTTCTTTGGAGTGAATGCCAGAAGATGCAGCACGAATGGTATGAGGAGGATCCCGTTGACGAACTCCTTGCCAAAGTAAGAGCGGTTTATGGACTCGGTGAATCTGCAGAGTTTCGAGAAATATTAGTTCCGCCAGGGGAGAGACCACGACCTCTCTACATTGGGACTGCTTCGCAAATTGGGATCATTCCGACYACTGGCGTTCCTAGCCTTCTGARTGTCGTTCTTCCAGAGGAAGCTAATCATTTATGTGTTTCGTATCTGAAGAATCTCCTTCTGCATCCCCCTCCTCATCGTGTGGCGGAGTCTATACAAGGGGCCTGTGCAGGTCTGAGAGATCTCATTTGCTCTGTTCCAGATTTCACATGCGTGTCGGCGTCTAAGCTTAAGAGGCTCATAGAATCGAAGGAGGCGAATCATGTGGAACTTTCACGTATTCAGCGATTAGCGGAGGATGTGCTCTACATGAGCAATAACTCTCAACTGTCCGGGGTTCTGGAGCTTCTACTCGAACCGGCTTGGCTAGCGACAGGTTATTCCACATCTCTTTGCCTCAGAATTATAGAGTTATCCTTCAATTGTGTCAATAATTGGGCGTTCTGACCCTATGTTCGTAAAAAAGCAGGATTCAATTTAAACTTGTCAAATAAAATTGGTGACCCTGATTGGATCTGCGGGTGCTCACAATCCTTCTGTTGTAATTTTTTGAAACCCCGAGGAGTTAAAGGATAACTTATATTTCGTAGTTTGACTACTGTATCAATTTTCTTAGAGATACAAGGGTACATTCTAGAGCTCCTACTGKCAGGAGTTCTTTGAAGTACGATATTGAAGTACGATATTGCTTCATTTGAACATTATTGGTGTCTCAATGACAACAAGATGCTGTTTATCTTATTCCAAGGGTCATGACGACAGGTCTTCGCATTGGAAGGAAACAGCTGATTGCCGATTGCAAGATGCTTTCAAGCAAATTGGGGAACATGCTAGTATCTGAGGCTGACCTGGATCAAGCCCGGAGTCAGGGTGCAGGGATACCTGAGGACTTCTTCAGAGACCTCGAGGATACTTGGAGAGGTCGGGTGAAGCGGGAGCATGCTGAAGAAGTCTACAGAGAAGTCGATGAAGCAGCTAGTGAGCTTATCACTGCTGTAAAGAGTGACTTCTGTCCAATTGTGTCGCACGACAACGCGAAAGGCGTGAAAATGGAGATCTGCTATAGCTACGAGGATCAAGCAGTGTGGCTGCAAGGGAAAAAGTTGTTTATCCCGGGGTCGGATGCCTCTCTGGACGCAGCGTTGAATTGCYTAGTCCCTGCTGTAGATGTCAAAGGGAAGAAGGTCGGGGAGGAGTGGTGGACAACAAGAACAGTGGAAAGCTCTTTGACCAAGTACCGCGCTGCAGTTGAGAGAGCTAGTGTTCGAGTCCTTGAGCTACTGAGAGCCATAGCGGGAGACTTACAGCCAAAGACGGAGGTGCTGATCTTCGTCTCGACTCTGTCCGTGATTGCGAAAACCTTGTACATGCATGTGGATGAAGGGGCGCGTCGTAACTGGGTTGTGCCAACACTCTCTTCAACGGAACGGCAGATGATGCTCGAGGATCTTGTCCCGTATTGGAATGATCCAGCGCAGGAAACGGTGCAGCCCAACATGGTTCAAATGAAGTCCATGTACCTCCTTACAGGTAACTAAGTAAAGGGGTTGACAGATGATGTCCGTCTACACTTCAGTTCAGTGTCTGCTACGTTTTTCTATTTTCCTGCAGACTTGTATTCTCTGTATATTCCTAGACTTAGGTTGACTCTCTGTGGGATGATGAAATCCTTGTGTTAGTAACTGTGTCCTTGATATTTTAGTTCGAAACTTCTGAGTCTCAATTTGTTGTGCTGAATAGAATGTTGTCTCAAGCACACTTCTTTTAAAACTTTCTTGTGGCAATTCAATCACAGTTTCTTTCGATTGTTTAGGAATTCCTCCTTGAGCAGATGTTCCTCTGGCCTGGTATTYGAGTTGAATGGGATGAAAGAGCAGGCCTGACGGAATTATCAGTTAGAGCAGATGGTCTAATGATTTTATGGTATCTGCCTACTCATGGAGCTTTTTATTTTGCAATCAGGACCCAATGGAGGTGGGAAATCCAGCATGCTGAGGTCAATTTGTGCCGGAGCTCTWCTTGCCACCTGTGGACTGATGGTGCCTGCACGCAAAGCCTTCGTGCCTCGATTTGATGCCATCATTTTGCGGATGATGTCCACTGACAGTCCCGCAGATGGCAAGAGTGCGTTTCAAATGGTATRGGCACAGCGTCGCAGRTCTTGAGGTTATTTGTTGAAAAGTTCTAGAACTAAATTTCAGACGTTGATTGAAAACCTCTCAACTTGCCCAATTCATTTGTCATCRMTACTTTTAATCTCAACGATTTCTGAAAGGATATTTGTTCATTATTCTTATCATCGGTCACTGCAATACTTAAAAGTGGAACATGCCAAATAGTTTCAAACAAGGCTCCAGTATTTCTTTCGGGCGTGATTTCGAAATTTCTGTAGAAATCYTTTTCATAACTCTGTTTGAGAGTTTGAGTGCTRACAATGTRTTGCATCATTTAGTGATATTTGACGATATGAGAGCGCTTATTCTTGACAGGAAATGGCAGAGCTAAGAACTATTTTGGCAGAAGCAACGGACAAGAGTGTTGTACTGGTGGATGAGCTTTGTCGAGGAACTGACGTAGGAAAAGGCTCATTTATTGCTGCTAGTGTCATAGAGACGCTTGATCGAATTGGTTGTATCGGCGTCCTCTCAACGCACTTGCATGACCTGTTGGACATGGAATTGCGAACAAGGTATTTTGCAATCTCGTCGTCGAGGAAATCTAGCTTATCAAATTATACCTGGTTTTCTTAGCCAGAAAATCTTCAAATGGTAGTAGTGCAAGGTCCAGTGATTGATGAAGGACTTGTTGGATTGTGTGGGTCAGTAGTTTTAAATTGCAGCCTATTGGTCTTGATCTTGTATTTACTAAGAATGGATAGAATTGAAACAAGGATTTTTCTGGCAGGGTGAGATACTTGTTACTTACGGTAGTTTTTTGTTTTCTTCCAGCAACGTTGTTCAGAAGGCTATGGGTACGAAGGAGGTGGATGGTCGTTACTACCCAACGTGGAAGTTAATTGATGGTGCCTGTCGTGAGAGTCTAGCCTTTGAAGTGGCACGGAAGGAAGGAGTCCCTGCAGATGTGGTAGACAGAGCAGAGGAGCTTTGTGTCACGAATATGTTGTATCCTAACGGTCTCATGGCCGAGAATCAACTGAAAGTAGTAAAGACTGTAAGCGAAGATGAGAGGTACATACAATAGATACCTTTCCCCACCTTGTATTCTTTTATGTAGCTAGAACAAAATTTTATAACCTAATTTCCATCGTCCTGAAATTTTTTTCTGTTGTGTCATCCCTGATGCAGACTTTCATAGTGAAAATCCTTTATTAATAATCCTTTCTCATCTCATATGCGGTGTATGTGCTTGGACTTCAGGATGACTGCGGAGAAGCTCTTCCTCATGATTGCAAGATTTGTGATCAAGTTCGCCAAGCCCTGAAACTCCCAATGACAAGAAAGATAATCACGCATTGCCAACGAGAATTCAAAGACCTGTTTCGGCAACACAGAGTATCAGCAAACTACTGTTGATGTATGGCATTACTACTGTAGATGGGGAGTAGCGTTTATTTGGGTTTTTTTTTAAGGCACTGCCAGGGTCCCATGAAAGGCTCAGCCTCCATCTCAGGTATGGTATTTTTTTTATTTTGAGATCTGGATGTGGCAGGTGGAGAGAAACTCTCCATTGTACACTTAATTGCAGGCCAAATTGAATAGGCAACACATCATAGAGGATCTGCTGCAATTGCAGCCGTTTTAAAGAGAGAGTATCTAGTTCAGCCGTACTGAAGTTCTGTCCTCTTTGGGCACCTTACAGGAAAATTTGCTAGAATGATGCAGATCCAACATTTTTGAGGTAAAGAGTGCTTTAAGACTGAAAGAAAATTTCCCAGTTTATTTACAGCATGTAGAGAATCAGATTTTGGAGAGGAGTTACCTCTAATTGACGTTTCCTTTTTCTGTTGATTACTTTGGTGAATTGGAGAMGTTCCCTGTAATCGTTTTGCTGAATCTTAAGTGGCAAATTTGWTTGGAAGATTTCAGGGTTATCTTACGATGTTTGAATAGATCTGGGTTGAGGTCCAAACAAAAAGAATTAATGACTTCTAGGGTATGTGAGATTTCATTTCTTTTTTGATAGAAATCTAAGAGGTTTCATACTTATATAGTGTGGGGGTGTCTTTTGAGTGGATAGTGAGGGACTCATGCATTTCAGTTAATGCACCCCTCCCCTTCCATTCATTCGAAAGACCCCCATTAAATTTTTTTTAAATGATTAATTAATCCCCCGCCCCTTTCATCTTATAATGTGAGTTGTTTGGATGTGAATTGCAAACAATATGGGATATGTCCATATTTCGTATCTCATATCTTCATTGTACCGTATGTGTATCCATATCCCATATATAGTATATGTATCTATATTGTACCATATCTGATATGTCATATCCGTAGTGTATCCATATCCCATATAAAGTATATGTATCTATATTGTACCATATCCGTACTAAATCTGTATTTTTGATTTGATGTCTCTCAATTTTTTCTTGGGGTCCATTTAATTTTCAAGAATGGCAAGTTAGCATCTTTTCAGTGGATAGTCAAAATACAGAACTTTTTTGATTTGATGTCTCTCAATTTTTTCTTGGGGTCTGTTTAATTTTCAAGAATGGCAAGTTAGCATCTTTTCAGTGGATAGTCAAAATACAGAACTTCCTACCGCTAAGGGTTTCAAGGTTTGGCCATTTCGAGGTTTGGTTAGGCGGTCCTAGATAATTGACAGTTAATACAAAGTTAGCCAGTGAAATAACTGGTTGGGCTTAAAAACACAACAAAGAAACAAATGAAAAATTATAGAAATTTCCTATTTAAATATAATAAAATAGCAAAAATAATTGGATTGGGTACTTGAAAAACTTGTTGAGTATGAGAAAAATAGCCAGTAAAACTCTCAAAATTTCTTGAACATTGATTTACAACAAGGGGGCCCTTTAACCAATAAAAGTGAAACAATACATTCACTATCCTTCCTTTTACTTCTTGACTGAATGAACACCTGAAGGTTAGGTTTCATGTTTTGATTAGGGAGTCACAACCCTAGGGTTATTTGGATCATAAGAGAGACCCTCAAGCCCCTCAAAAGATAGCCTCCTTTAACTATTGAGAGGGAAAAAAATAACCACAGTATAGACACTTAGTGTAGACACTTACGCTTAGAGATTATTCACACCAATAGGAACTTATTTAACCCTCAGACAGCATTTCATGTCCGGGTTTGGACAAACTTCATTAGATTTCTACATTAGAATATGCATTTCGAAATTTTGATATTTTTCACATGTAGTAATATATGTTTAAAACTTAATTCTATTTTTTCGTAATTTAAAACATCAAACTGAATTTCATAGGAGTTTTTGAAGAAATTTTAGTACAAAAATCATAGTAATTACGAAAATGCTTAAAATAGTATGAGAATTTCATGAAAAATGGAAATAATGATGTCAAACATCATGGTGTAATTGGTGTATACTTGGAGCTTACACAAAAAGAAATTTAAAAGAAAAAATTACAAAGTGTTGTATTTTGAGCCTTCAAGATACTATCTTCAACGTGTCACAAAATTTGCAAATTTTAAACATTTTGAAAAAAATCAAATTGGAATAAAAAGCAGATCACTGGAGCTGCATTTTCTTAGTTTAGCTGAAAAGAAATTAAAATAAAAAACTATATGAAAAACTCAAGTTTGACTTTCAAAATGCCCCTCGAGCATGCAATGTATTTTAAGGATTAACTAATGAGGCAAAAAAATATCCACACAAGATGGTGAAAATATGTTATTTTATTTCTAGAGTGAAGGATTTTGAGGATTCAATAGGCAATCCTTTAAGTAGAAAAAGTATTTGAATCAATGCCCTCTAAATGGCAAATAATTTTAAAAATAACACAAAATTATCCAAATCAATGTTGATTTGGACGTCATTTGGAATTTGTTTATTCCAACATTGCCACTAATCAAAACCTTGGATAAGGTACAATTATATAGCAATGATTTGGCATACTTATGTATCTATCATCCATTTTCTCTAGGTCTTATAAGCAACTCCTCAAGACTTTTAAAATGCCTTGATGGATGCATGTAGGACCATTTGGAGGTAATCTTTATTTAACTCTACAAGGTTGAAATTGATACCATAGTTGCCTTCCTTGGTGTAAAATACCTTAATGGATGCATATAGGACCATTTGGAGGTAATCTTTAATCAACTCTACAAGTTTGAAATTGATTCCATAGTTGCCTTTCTTGGTGTAAATGTTATCTTTGAGAATCACTAAAAGTTGTCTCCATTTTCTATTGTAGTGACAATTATTTAATCCCTTCTAGGATTAAGGGTTAAGTTCTAAAAGGGGTTGAAAAACATTTTCTTACTTGGTGGATAATGTACATTTTAGAATAAAAAAATATTTGAAGGTGAAAATAAGCTCCAATTGACCTAAATTTTTCTTGAATGCATAAAAAATGAATGGGAATGATGCAAAATATTTATAATATTTTTGGACTCTGTAGTGCAATTTTAGTGAAGTATGTCTTAAAAAATAGACCCAAATGGTATAATTTTGCATATATTTTTATTTTGTGAGGGCATAAATTATTAAAAGAAGTTCCAAATCATTTGTCAATTTTCATAAAATATTGTATCAAAAAATAGGCCAAAATAACTTGCAAAATGGTGTAATACCACATATATTGTTACTTTGTTAGGGTGTGAAACATCAAAGGAAGGTCCAAGTTAATTAATTTGTCAATTACTCCATAGATAAGTCACTTGTGAGAAAATTAACATCTTTGATTTTATAAGACATCACGTAAAATTGTAGAAAATCTATTATATACCATGAAATTTGAAAACATCGTAAACTTGAAGGATGATATGTGCATTACAAGCATGTGCCGATCACTTGTGTGAAAAGAGACCCTCCTCAAGCCATTGTGAGGTGACTTTTATTTCTCAAATTTAGCATCCATTTCCCATGAAGAGCACTTCATTCCTTGAAGGACGTTCAATCTTTGTAGAACGTGAGGACAATGAGTAGATTCTAGGATGGAAGTACTTTATAGATAACAAACTATGCCATTTATTCTTTGGAAGTATTGCACCATTGACTTGCATATGCGGTCATGTCTTGAAATTGAATATACCTCTACCTAACCTCACTCTTCATTGAATTATACTATATTTGACCTTAAATATTGATATATGTTCACTTAATCCCTAAAATCCCAAGGGTTTTTGACAAAACACAAATGTGTTATAATATTTAAGTTCTAAAATTCTTTTGAAGTTTGCATCAAAAAAGATGATATGAAGTACAAAAAGTAGAAAATATCTGTAAAGTCAAAATTATAAAATTATTTTTAGATTCTCTCCAAATGAATTTTGAACATATAACTTCAAAAATACACCAAAAATACAATTTCTATCTTTAACATTTGAATTTTTTTTTATTGGTCAAAATCATGGTTTCTATTGATTTGTGGAAAAATGCATAAAATTTGGTAATGAGAACATCAACACTTTCTCCAAATAATAATTTTTTTAACCTTTAGAGGACGGATTGGTGACCGTGGAAATCATCCATTTTGATACCATGCAAATCATTAGTTTAAAAAAATCCAAAAGTACTAATTGAAAGTCAAAGTACTATGGAAGATCTTGCCTTTCCACCTCTAATTCTGTGGATGAATAGTTGCACTTCTGTGTTGTACAATGTGATTATTTGTCAATCATTCATTGGACACAAAATATCCGCCGCGTCGTTCAAAGATTAAAACTAAAAAATTCCAAATACATTGTGCTATTTCTCTTATAGTTTTTGTTTAACTATAGCAATCTTAGTTCGGAATATAAATATTGAAAGATAATCCAATATTTATAAAAATTGAAAATTAAATTAAAATTGAAAAATATTTTTTTCTACCCGAAAATTTTGCCCAAAGTCGGGCAATGACCAAAAAATGGTTGCTTGAGCGCTTAGGGGTTAATAGGCTATATATATGTTTAGATGCATCAAGACATGATGAAACTATTCATAGTTCACTTTGATATCCACTATTTGATTGTTTGCTTCAAATTTGAACTTTGGCATGTTTCAAGGTCTCCTCTCATTTTTGGATTCCACTATAAGCAAACAAGGTCTTTTTGATGTCAAAAAAATGCAAAAATTTGTCAGTGTAGACATTGCCTAAAATTCGTTATAGTGGATAGACCCCCAAAATGTCTTATGTTGTCCAAAAAACATGCCCGATTTTTTTTACATCACTTAGAACATGGCCGTCTGCCAAGGTCCCCTAAATGTGCCATGTGGCGGACAACTCCACTGCATGTAAGTGTGCATTTGGCGGTTTAGGCAACATCGGATTTTTTTCCATCCAATTTTTTTTCTAATGTGGTAACCAAAAAAGATGACATGGCATGCTTAGTCAGCAAGCTTTTGTGTTGTTTGATATTTTTTATGTTGCTTTTTGAGACGTCAAATTAGACGTTTTTTGAAATGTCAATTGGTGCATACCCTACCTATAAGGCAGATCAACAAAAATATTATTGAAAAAAAATTGAAAAAAAAAAAATTGTTGAATTCAACAAAAATTAAAAAGAATTTACCATCTACCATTAAAAAAAATTTTGATGGCAAAATAAAGGAATTACTTCATTAATAGTTAGTGAAAATGAAGGGTAAAGTGGTCATATAGTTCAAATTATATCCATTCTCTGTCCATGGTGAGACAAAGGATATGGGATAACTAAAATATGACAACTTGAACATTGAACATGTTGATGTTGTTCTAGACATCAAATCTCAATGTTGTTTTAGATATCTCGATGCCATTTCAGACATTCTACATTGAATACAATTTTTACTTTACATATCCCATATGGATTTTTTTTCTTCCTACCAACCAACTTGTATAAATTTCTTCTCCTTTCATCCATGGTACACATCCATCCATTTCCCTTCTTTTGGCAAAGCATGCTACATGGCCACCTTTTCCCTAAATTTTCACATACATTTTTCTGCAACATCACATCAAATTCACAATCTTGCACCCGTTGACTGTTCAACATAGTACGTTTCCAAAAACACATGTTTTTTGAAAACATCATCCAAAACGCAAGTTTCTAATAGTGTTCCATTAAGATTCAACCCTTAAAAGTTTGGAAAATCCCATAAATATGGTATTGTATTTGGCTCATAGAATACAATTTATGTACTAAAATATGGCAAAATTTATACCATTGAATTAATAATTTGACAAGTAGCATTGTCAAATTATCTCATTGATGAACTTGTTCATTTTTGTTAAAACCACAACTGAAAAACAGAAGGGCTACACATGTCATTATCTCATTTGTATAAAAGCTTTTACAAAACATTTGGAAGGGGTACACAAGTCACTTTYTTCTTGGTTGTAAAACTTTTACATTCAAATTGTCAAAGAGGTGCATGTGTAGTTGTTTCTGGAAAAATCTTCAAAGTATCCATTACAAAAATCCATGAGCATTTCAATTCTAAAATGTTAGCAGCTTCAACTCTAAATCCTTATATCTTTTGGATACATAGTTAGAGCCTAAACTTTCTTGAATTTTGGTATGCACAGAAGCTCCTAGCCTTGTTGCATTGGATGCCGTGATGCTAGGATGCACCTAGAATCTTTCTTCTCTACCATTGATCATTTGATTTGATTGTCGTAATGTCTGCATGTAAGTGCATACAATGTGAGTTTTCAAACATGATAATTTGAACCCTAAATAGACGTCAATTATTTTGTTTGCAAAGCACACAACAAAATGAGACAAAATTTTCAAAGTACCATTGACATTAAAGTAACCTCTTCAAACACCATAATCACTAAGTAAAGCAACTCTATCTTGTTATCTTCAAGAAGAAAGTATCAAATTAATAAATAAATGACCATGACAGCAACGTGCAAAATATACAAAAACATGAGGAAAAAACTCCTCACCAACCCAACCTCTCAATATTTCAATCCTTAAGGTATTTGATCTCACCAAATTTCTAAAAGCAAGAACCAACCACTGCAATTCCTAATTCCAAACAAATGAAGCAACAACTGATCAATAGCAAGAAAGACTCTGAATGAAAGGATCAACATGAGATCGATCGTAATTATCTCACCATTTGAAGCCTTTCAAAGCAAGGACGGAGTTTGTGAGTTGCTAAACGTTTACAGTTATAGTGGCTTCTTATTCAGCGGTGATGGAATTCTTAAATTTGACCATGAGGACTTGCTTCACAATGCTCACGATTGAGACTGATGCTCCTCCTTGCAAAAATCTCTCTGTTTTCTCTACTCCACTTTGCCAATTAAATCTAACCCAAACAAAAAATGTAAAACACAAACAAAAAAAAAATTTACAAGAGCCAAATCCAAAACACAAATCCAAAAAACACAAAAGTCAACTCAATAGGTAGTCAAATCCTAAGAAGGTCGCACAACGGGAGGCGCGAGGAGCAACCACAGCACGGGGAGGGCATAGAAGCAATGCGGGGAGTGAACAACACTGGTGCAAGGATCAAGAGCGAGAGGTGTACGGAGCAATAGTGGCATGTGGCAAAGAAAACTCCGAGCGCAACAAGCAAGATGGTGCAAGGATCAAGAGCGAGAGGTGTAGGGAGCAATAGCAGCATGTAGCAAAGAAAACTCCGAGCGCAACTAGCAAGATTGGGAGGCGCAACTCCGACGGAGGAAGGAGGCGCAACAAGAACAAAACCCTAATTGGAAACCCTAGCCATTAGACGGCCACTTTCAAATTAGATGGCGCAAAGACGGGATGTTTTTTAAATAAATCGATAATAGGAGTGGGGCTTTTTATTTTTTTGAAATTGATCGATGGCTACTTGATTTTTGAGCGAGGGGATAATGTAATGATGAGGGAGGGAAGCATCTTTTTAGTGGATAGTGGATAGTCACATGAATGTCATTTTATTATCTAAATAACCTTTGGCATGCTTGAATTAAAATCTTTTATGACACCATACAAATAGAATATGTGACCATTTTATAGCTTTTGAGACATGTGCAATGATTGTCCAAACTTGAAATATCATGGGTCATTGAATTGGCTTAATATTAATACAAATTGTTGTCACTAAAGAATATATGTATTCATATAGTCAATTATGCATTTGTTTTTTAAAAACACACCATATATGTTATGTTACCTGTAGAATTGGGCTTCCCAAATCTTGAAGGGTTAACATATCCTCACGTGAAAGTTCCCATACCAAATTTCCCGCTGTATTTTCTCATGTCATAACTTTGACACAAGTACAGTAGCCACAGATGACAAAGGTATAGATGAACATCATCCGAATACGTTCATCCGTCTCTTCCGGAAGTGAAGAAGCACAAGAGCGCTGCAATTCACAGACGCTCTTTCGCTTCCCGACCATGGCGCCCGCTCCTCCCAATTGCTTTCGTTTCAAAGGGTAACGCATCTGCTCCTGTCTCGCGGTTTTCTCAGAGTTTTCTATTCTATACCGAAATTTGAAATTTGAATTTTACTCTACTTTTAAGTTCTGTAGACATACCCATCGGCGTTGCTTTCCAGGAGAGAGACGAGCGTGGATTGAGCGATGGCGTGCGCATTGGATGCGGGAGGCTGAAGAATTGTAGGTGTGGAGACTCTGGTGAGTTTTTTGGAATAAATTTAGCACTCGATCTGGGTGTTTGATATTGTGGAARTGGATGTCTTTTTTTAATCGGGATATTGGCATTACGGGATTTTTTATTTCAGAAACACTGGCAGTGAAATTACGCTCTGGAAGTTCAGGTTTCTCCTCAATCGCCTGGATCAAATCGATTTTATCTTGATTTTATCTTAGTGATCAAGCGAGAAGATTTTATTTTATTTTTTTCTTTATTACTTTCTCTGTTTTGTAGTTTTCACCTTGCGAATTTAGGTCGTTTTGCTGTAGAGATGGACATTGTACGTGTGGAGCCTCTGTTGATGTTTAGGGGAAGCAATGTAGCACTGGATCAGGACTGCTGATATCGTGCACGGCTTGTGTAGTGGATGTCTTTGTCCGAAGTGGGAGTTTGACAATGGGGGATTTCTCTTCCAAAGTACTGGCAGTGGATTGCGGTCTGTACGTCCTGAATCGCATACATAGTGAATTGCCTTTTCATAGTGATTTATGTCTTGGTGAACGTCGAGAAGCTTTYTTTTCTCCCACTACAGTAGTGATCGTGATTTTTGACCTCGTAGCTTTAGGTCATTTTCTTGTGGAGATTGACGCTGTTTGGGGAAGAACGGGGCTTTGAAAAATGAGACCGTGTAATGAAACAGTGGATCCAGGAGTCTGGTGTCGTTTAATGCACGTGAAGTGGTTATCTCTTCTAGAAACGAGATGCGGGTTTTTGTCTGAAAGTCATCGTGATTATATGTCTAAGTGAACGACTAGGAAAMTTTTGTGTTTCCCACTTATTTAGAGTACTCAGCTTGCAAGTTTARGTCATTTTGCTGTAGAAGTGAACTCTGTTGGAGACGAATGGGGCTTCGAACAATGAGGCTGAGCAGTGACAGCTCAGTGCAGTTCGGTAATGTGATTGAAATTTTGGGATAAAACGAAGCGCAAGAACGTGCGGGTTAATAATACTGAGACGATTTTCATATGAGATTCTTACCCTCACGATTGTCCTCCTTTGAAAGGTTTTAAAGTTGGTTATCGTGCGAGCGAACGTTTCTGTTACAGTGKAGCTCATATGTATACCGTGCTGAAGGAAGTCCTTGGGTGTTAATTAAAGGAATAGTGTTTGTCRAATGATATCTGATGCAAGTTAGCAAGTCCTGATGGTATTTCCATATATCTGCTTGCAATGAGCATAAGGTAGAGGATACYAATCCATTCTCATTCAAAGATCAGTGGCCATAGAGATTTTGCCAATTCATGTTTACGGCCAATCAAGTGTAAAGAATAGATGAGTTGCTGTTKGTAACAGGGGTCAATATAGTAGCCGGAATCAGATCCGTAAGGGTTTTGTTATTTTCTTTCTTAGTAGCAAACCAGGGGAAGAATTAGTGGATCATTATTGAYTTCCGGAGAATATGCTTGTTTAGTGTTGTCCCCTGACATTGAATCTGCGTTGGCGTAATGAACCGACACTTATTCCTCCGTAATCGAGAGACCAAGGAGTTATGAGAGTTTTTTTTTCCSCACAGAAGCAGAGAATGAGCTCTTACTGTCCGTGTGTCCGCAGATGAATAGAAACATAAGTCGCTCACTAGCATCTCTCTTCTTTTCTCCAATTGTCAGACAGGCCTGTGATTCCAGGCAGCTACTTCATCACACCGAAATGGAGGATGCATACCTCAAGCAGGACGAAATGGTTGCACAGCTTATGTCAATGGGATTTGAGCATCATCTGGCGCTGGAGGCAATAAGCAACCCTAAGCTTCACTCTATTTCTGATATGGTAGATTACTTGTTAGCAGGAAATTCAAATGTGGAATGTCCTCTGAAGGAATGTGAGAAAGCCTTGAGCGATTTGCAAGAGAGCAACAGCAAAAGGAGAATGAGCCCTGATGATGACGCYTGTAACATGTGGAACTTCAAAGARAAGGTGAAAGCGAGCTGTAGCGAAGATGCTCCTGTAAAAATGGARCCCTTGGAGCCCTTCTCAAAGRCAGACAGCTTGAAATTGTCAATAGAAGCCCCARCGGAAGARACTAGGGAAAAGGACCATAYTGGCAAGCAAGGGTTTTGGGTACAAGAARCTGGCGCGTGGGGGGGCTTTGATGACGAAATTTTTGATGAGGAGGAACCTGCACTTCAAAAATGTGATACTGCGGAGGAAAATATTATCACTCGTGTCATTGTGCCACTCTTGCCTAAGAAAAAACTGGTCATCGGGCAGCAGTCCGAATCAGGCCGTAATGGCACACCGCCTGTGAGAAGTGAAGCAAGTGTTTCAGGAGAGAATAACCATTTAAAAGGAGTTCATGAAAGGTTGATTAGTCGGGGGGAGCCTTCAGATAACGCTGAAATGGCCGCGTATGGCCACACGGGGAAGCTCACAGATAGATCAACAGGAAATAGCTCTGGTACAACTCAGGCAAGTCCTCGTAATGGACTTGTGCTCGATGCTCTGCAAGAATGCCGGAGTGATTCTAATATTTCCCAAGAATTTCGGGTTATGCTGAGAGAATCGATGAAATCTGTTACCACTGACAATTCTAATTCCACTTGCGGAACGAAACGAAACCTAATGAGTGATTCTTCTACCTTGATTTCACCCGAATCTGCCCGAAAGCGGCATGCAGTGGGTTGGTCTACCGTTCCGGTTATCATACCCGACGATTCTTCAACCGGTGGCAAAGATTCATCTATATATTTCAGCGCCAATCCGGAACCGATGCAGATATTGAGCCTTGAAAGCGACAAGAGCAGCAAAGCTTCATCCAACAATTTTTACAGGTTTTTTCCTCAATGTTCAGGATAATGTCTCTATAAGCGTGGATTAGATCTTGGTCACATTGTTTCTTTGATTTTCTTTATTATCAATCTCAATGAATTGTWTTCCTWTTGACTCTTCTGTCAACTCGKGGTTCAAATTTTTAATGTCTTTCTGTTTGTCTTAGAGTACTATTTTGGAGTTTCGTTACGGACGTCAGGAGACACATGGAACTGCTACTTTGACATTTTGTATAGTCTTTTAATCGATCTCTTGTTCTCTTTTCTGGTTTGCCAACACATATATACTTTTTTAATCCAGAGAATTACCAGTCATAATATTCATAGGAGAGGAAATTGTGGATTGTATTGCAGGTGTCCGGAACCTGTGGATACCAAAGAATTAATTGAGGATGCTGAACCAGCAGCAGATGTGAAGCCTGACATAGAGAAAAAGCATGCTCTTGTTCTAGGAGGAAGTCCGAACGCAGTAACTGGCATAGGGTCTTCGAGGTTCAAAGATATAGTGGAGACTGAAGATTTGAAACCACGAGGTTTGGGACTTCTCAAAAATCGTCGTAGTGACGAACAGGTATTCCTCCATTAAATTATCATTCCAAGGATTCTTAATCTCTATGTTTTACATTTACTCTCCAGATTAGACTGAACTTATTCTTGGTTTTGCTTATTGGGTAGTCTTAATTTTTATTTTATCTTTCTGGTTATGTTTACCTTCCCTTCACTTGCCTTTGTGAATCTTTTTTATTGACGTCATGAGCATTATGTTACACTACTTACCTGTGAGAATCTACTAAATTTTGCTTCGGAAGTTATCACAATATTCATGTCATCTGAGGTAGTAACCGCTTATTTTGCATGCTAATCTACCAGGAAATCGTTGCCCAGAGTAAGAGGAAGCGAGGAACTGTGCAAGTGAAACCTGATACAGATGGTCCACGTGACGGTCCCAAAACCTATATACTTAGCAACTTAAATGGTGGTGCCACTCCTAAGCTTGTAGAATGGGAGAGGGCGGCTCTCACAGCTTTGCGAAAACATTTTGGCTACCAGGAACTGAAAGGCTTTCAAAGAGAGGCGCTTGAAGCGTGGGCAGGAAATCGGGACTCCTTCGTTCTTGCTGCTACTGGATCTGGTAATGCACTGAGATCTTTATTGACCTGTATTCATGATTATTGTCGACTTGATGTTTTCCTCATTATACCTATTAGTTTGTCACAGAATAATCTTACCTGAACCCCTGGAAGATAACGCTCATTGTCACAGTCCTTTACTATCAAAACGTACTTGCACCAGTGTWTAGGTGGTCTATGTTTGTCGGCAGGTGACTTGAGACTTCACTCAATCTCAACATAGACTCGTCTAATTGCTGTTTTCACCTGATCTTACGGATGTTATGTATTGTAGGCAAGTCTCTATGCTTTCAGCTCCCAGCGTTGATGACCGGGAAGGTAGTCGTGGTGGTTTCCCCACTCATCAGCCTTATGCACGATCAATGCTTACAGCTAGCGCGGCAGGGAGTGTCTGCATGTTTCCTTGGGTCCGGCCAAGTTGACAAGACAATCGAGCTTAAAGCCATGGCCGGAATTTTCAGCATTGTTTACGTCTGCCCGGAAACTCTTCCGAGGTAAGGGTGCCATTTGGTTCATCAATTTGTTGATGTACTTCATAGAACGTGTTGCAATGCTTAGACACGAGTACGTGTGTCCTGAGGAGGTGATTGGGCAGGCTGGAGAACTACTTGCAGGGCCTTGCTCGGGGCAAGGGCATTGCCCTTTTTGCAGTCGATGAGGCACATTGCATATCCAAGTGGGGCCACGACTTTCGTCCAAGCTACAGGTACACACACACACTCTCTCCCTCTCTCTATGTTGACCGTTTGAGTAATGTTTTTTCAGCAATGAAAATCTTGATTTTATTCTTAACAGAAATTGCTATTAGTGCAACTTGTATTTGAGCGATGTAAGTAATTCGTGATTGTATTCAAAGATTGGCCTGTTACGTAGAATGCTGTATTCAAAGATTGGTCTTGAGGGACTTTGAATTAGTTTAATCTAATTTGAGGATTTCTGTTCATTGTAGACAATTATCCATGCTGAGAGATAAATTCAAAGTCGGCTCTATTCCGGGATTGAAGCACCAAATACCCATCATGGCTCTGACCGCCACTGCAACTCCATGTGTGCGGGAAGATATTCTGAAATCCTTGGGGATTGCTGCTGGGAATCCAAGAATCGTKCTCACTACTTTTTTCAGGCCAAATCTTTACTTTTCTGTAAGTGGAATAGGTTCTGCTATATCTAAAGACGTTTCATGTCGACGTSAGTTTGATTTGCARTTGGGAACAGTCTTCATATCATTCCTAAACAGTCTTGAATTGAACTGATACGATGTCAGCACATGGACTTACATACATGTGTATATATCATATGTATATATATTCATAAATTTTATGCTCGGGTTATCCTGTTTTCTAGGTGCAYCACAGTAAAACTACGAAGGAATCATCATATGAAGATGATTTTGCATCTCTTATCACGACGTATTCTGAGGATGGCAGTGGATATCGGCGTACGGCTTCCGCATCAGGAGGAAGTTTGCAACAAGGGAGCAACATAATTAGCTCTAAACAGGGGAGCCATAAAATGAAAGCGGGTTATTCCCAGCTAGCAAGTAGTACACAGAGTCCAATTGCCGCATGGCCTAATATTGATAGAATCAAGACACTGGGGAAAGAATTGGCTCATGAAGACGATGTAGTTGTCTTGTCTGAGGAGGAGGAGGAAGAAGCGGACTTGAGTGGGGAAGGTGATGAATTTAAGGACTATGATGATGATGGTGCTGAGCTGACAGCCCAGTTCTTGGAGGATGAAGATGAAGACGAAAGGCTTGGTGGTGATTGTTATGGTAAGCTTTAGCAGTCTTCCTCATTGCTCCTTTCTCGTTGTCGCAATATCTGGTTGTGCGATGAGATGGGGTCGTTGCATGTGATTATTTGTTTTTGAATTGCATTCCAAACCTCTATGATTTCAATCCCTGCTTTTATTAAGAGAAGAGCGTACCAATTCTGGATGAAAGGACTGAATTGTGTTGATAACATCCTGAACTGTCACCCTTGGCTCGCAGCTGAGTGTGGAGAATTTAGCGGCCGTGGTGCTGCAGTTGAGAAATCTGCTGGTCAACGTAGCGGGGCAACGGATATGAGAGACGGTCCCACCATTATATACATGCCAACAAGAAAGGAAACTGAGGCTGTTGCGAAGTTTCTATGCAGCCATGGCGTTATAGCTGCTGCTTATCATGCTAAGGTGATATCTCTAGGMAGAGGAAACCAGTGTTTGCAAATAATGCCTAGTACAAGCTATTACGATCAGTCTCAAGCGTGTGGGTACTAAATGGTAAGGTTCACATTRCTTGTGCAGTTGCCTAGAGCTCATTTGAGACAAGTCCACGAGGGATTTCATGGAGGCACTTTGCAGGTTTTGCCGTCTTGGCCTCTTTGTAACCTTGCATTCGTATTGCRAAGTCCAACTCCTGGACGGCCCAACTGTAAAATACCTTTGATTGTCCAATTAGTTAAGTACTTCTACTTGTCCTATTCTCATATCCATAACCGGAGAGGATATCCTTGTACTGTACTTGCAGGTCGTTGTGGCCACTATTGCATTTGGTATGGGAATCGACAAGCCKAATGTAAGGCGTGTGATCCATTATGGTTGGCCCCAGGTCGGTATTGATTTTCTTCCTGCTTTCKTGGTATGAAGGCTTGTATTCATGCTTTTTATTCGAATAATAATTTCCTGGAGATCCTGTAAGCTGCGTTTGTGCAAGGCTACAGGGGCGATAGTCTTATTTGAATATAACAGAGTCCAGGATTTGKTATTTGTCACTGCCCTAACTCTCTTTACATGSTGTCATCTGTCTTGTTTAATCCAAAGGACCATTTATTTAAAATTCAAGCATTTGACGCAGAGTTTGGAGGCATACTACCAAGAAGCGGGTCGAGCTGGTAGAGATGGTGCTCGTTCAGATTGTGGTACGTTCCCTAGGATTCGAAATCCCTTTTAGTCACCCAATTAAGATGAAATRTTTCTACTGTTGGACATTTGRCTTGTCAGGTCACATGTGAACAATTMTAGTCTTTAGTTTGTAGTGTTGTGCTCTTCACTGAAAATCGGGTTGCCATGTGGCCCAGAAAATTTTMTACCCTGATTCTTACAATGGTTTAAAATTATCTGAATGTGACAATTAGGAATAGCAGCTGAGTGATGTCCCTCACTGTAYTTTCGTTCCTGATGGACATCGATTTCTCCATTCTTGCAGAACTRTTTGTTGACATGACCGTTCTGCCTTCATTACTGCCCAGCCGCCGAGATGCTGCACAAACAAAGCATTCACTTGAAATGCTCTCTCAGTGCTTCAGGCACTACTCTGCCATTGCCATGTCCATTGTTCACGTCTTATACAACTGACTTGGAAGATTTTCTCTCCGCACATTGTAATTAGCATGAAGTACCTAGTCTTCATCTCCTTTGTGCTAGAATGTTGCATGTATCTGTTTGCTACATAACTTTTTTCATTGAATTTTGTGAGACATGCGTGTACTTTCTTCTGACTCAGGTTTGACAAGCAGGTATGGCATCCACCAAGATTGCTGCAGAGTGCACGTTATTCTTCAATACTTTGGCGAAGTTCTYGAGAATGGCCTGTGCAATATGTAAGTCCCACTTTCGTCTTATTAGTAGCTCTGTCACAGAAAGATTCACTCTTTTTCCTGTACTCTTAAATAATTAGTGCTTTCTGGTTCTGCTTCTAAGATATTTTGCTTTAGAGTAAAATGTGGCATCTTCAATTGCTGAAGGTGAATTTTACTAATCACCAGTGCTGCGGTCTTTTGCCAGGTGTGATGTGTGTATCAAGGGCCCACCTCCTAGTCAAAACTTATTAMGAGAAGCRGTGTTGCTACTGTCAGCAATTTCTGCCCCTCAGGTGAGTTCCCGTYACTGGATTCACAGTATTGTTATTCGCTAACCATGCATTAGAATTGTAAAGCCTGTTCAAAGACTTAGTGCTAATTGGAACATCTATCAGAGCCTTCGCTTATGCAAGAGCTATTCCTTTTTTCAAAACCTGAGACTGAGTATTGTAGATTGCCTCTTCTTCTTAATACAATCTGATCTTGATGGTGTGGAAAAATACAGAGGGAAGCTGCCTCAGGAACTGGTGTACAACCAAGGGAGAGAATACCAAGAGGAAGAGGGAGAGCCGGCAGTCCATCAATGAGACTCACTGGGCCAACTGTAGGAGACGTTGTAGAACAAGTGGAGAAGCAGGTGAGGGTCTAAAAATATGTACMATGCTTCCAAAGAGAGGACMTCATTAGTTTATAGTTGCTTGTCACCTCTTGGCATCAGTTCCGAATTTAGTGACGGTGGTGAACTTGCACTCTGTGCAGGATCTACAGAAGGATAGAYTATGGTGGAGGGGCTTCGTTCGCATTCTGGCTGATCGTGGATACATCCGGAATGCGGTGAGAACATCTTCTCTTTAAACTTGCTCTCGCAATTTTGGATCGTATACATCTAGGCATCATAACCTCAGCGTAGCTGAATAATAATGCATCTGGAATGGAGAACTGTTCACCTTAGAATAAAACAGCAGACATCCAATATAAATACATCACAAAAGACTCCCCCCCCCATCAGATTCACAAATTAATGTTAAGAGATATCTATTTTACATCGTCCTCATTTTAAGTCAATGTAAGTGTAATGCAAATGGTTTCAAACTATGTTAATGTTCGTGTAATGGTATGAAATGATGCAAGCGTGATATAAGTGTCATCGGAATCAACCTGATGTTACATTGCAACTACTATTGAGTCTTGACACTAAGTCAGCATTYGTAACTTTGTGAATCTGATACGGGCATCTTTTGAGATGCTGAACCAAGACCATATGCCTTATTCTCCTGAACCTCCATCCAATTCTTATTCTTAAAGCTTTATACCGTAGTTCCAAGTGTAATGACCAGAAACCATCGCCAGTGGTGATTTGACCTGGGAAGATGACCAGTTTCCACACACCGGTATGCAATTATATTGTTCCAAGGTTTCTCACGATTAGAAAATCATGGTATTATTTTCCTAACTCGATCTTGTTTGCAGACATCGACAATCACGAACAAGTTGGTGGTACCCACGATCAAACACCCTGTGCTCACCCGCGAGGGCCATGAGTTTCTGCGAACGCACAAGAGCGCCTTGTCACAGGATGCAAGCACGCCAAGGCCGCCTCTGTTGGTGCACTTAGAAGGTGACATGATACAAGCTTTGAGAATGCCCAAGAACAGCAGAGCAACAGAAGAAGCACGGGATTGGGGGAGGGGTTGGGCTGACCCTGAGATTCGCCGTCAGCGTCTCAGCAAGCGTGGCCGAGGTAGGAGTCGGAAAAGGGGGAGGTCTCGACATAAACAGCATAACAAAGCAGAAACCAAGACGGTTAGGGGTCGCCTTGCTAATAAACTAGGTCTCAAGAGATCATGAGAGCACAACCATTGTCGATTTTCTTGTTTTTCGTTACTTTGTGCTTTGGTGGAGATTTTGAAATTCAATGTAGAGGAAGCAAAGCCTTTTTTTAACAACATTCTTAATTGATGGCGGGTTTCATATACTGCTTATCAGACTATCTTCATTCACTAGATTATTTGTGGTCTCATTGGTGCTTCTCTTCACAGGGCAGGAGCTACTGAACATGTAAAACGAAATGACCTCTGATTGAAAAATGAAACATTAAACAGGTATATTGTCTTCCATTGATTGCAATATCGTGAGTAGTTGATCAATAATGCATGAAAACCTCTTACAAAATCAATTTCAAAACTCTACCCCTCATGAGTAGAATTTTCACTGCAACAAAAATTGTTGGTCATCAAATTGACATGTGTAAAATTCAATAAGGTGAGAAATTGGTTGAATATTGATGTACATAACATTCAGTAGCAAGCATGGTCTCTACATTGATGGTGTGGAATATTCCACACCCAACATCCTCTGCATCCTCCACATGTCCAATTAGCTATTGATGAAGATTGTTGGGTGTGGTATATTCCACACTATCTACCCTAAGCCATACCCTAAGCCAAGGTAGTGCTAGAGCACGCTACTGAATGTTATGTAACACACATGATAATTAAGATAGGTTTAGCTATTATCTAGAATATTTCTCTGATAGCTGTGGTTTTGTGACAAAAAAATTTTGTTTTTTGGTCACTCATAGGCAAATTGTGGATAAATTGAAGTGAAGTTCAAGAATGGCATTTGGAAATTGAATGCAAAAGTTATGAGAGGTCAAAGCTCTATAAACCTTTCAAAGTTTCACTCTATAAACATTTCAAATGAAGACTCACTTTTTACGTAAAATTATTTGAGCCTGCTCTTGGATACACATGGTTTTAGCAAATGCTAACGGTCAATTTTCAACATCTTGAAACTTGATTCTAGTGTTGAACACCAAAGTAAACAATGTAATGAATGAGTTCGAATACTAAACAAGTGCATTAGTGATTAATTAGTTTTATATCCAAACTGATAAAACTATCATACCCATACCCATAGTCAATTTAATTAAATATTATGCATTTAAAAAAAAATTGTAGCAACTTATTATATTTTGTACAAATTTGGCTAGATTTTACAGATTTACTACAAATAAAGTAGAAAATGGCTAAAAACAAGCCTCTTCAATGAAGTTAGCCAAAAAAACATCTCTTCACTAATTATTTATCCAATTATTAGCAAGGCCCCTAGTTAGTTTGACACCAAAAATATTGTTTGTAGAAAAATAATCTTGTGTAGGTTTGAGTATACAGTAGTGATTTTTCAACCCAAAGTAATTTAAAAGAGTGACTTTGGTAATTAGAATCACATGCACTACTACAAAAGTTGATTCAATTAGTGCATTTCACAATATAACTCTAAATTGGCAACTGTATTAACATGAAAATTATGAAAATTTGCAAGGGTCACTAGTATGAAAGTTCTTGATATTACATAAAATCAGGATAATGTGATCTAAAATTCTAAATTATTTTTATACTATCTCAAATAGTGTGATTGTTGCCTTGTTAAGTGATGGTAAAAAACACTTGTTACATCTATTTTTTTGTAAATCCTTCAATGCAACAATGTTTTCTATGCACAATTATTAACGCCTAAAGTACAAAGTCTATAATTGTGTGGTCAAACTTCAAAGTCCCTCAATAAATATTCTACATTTATTTGTTATTTATACGTGAAAATTTTGGTTTTATTTTTCAAAAATGAAAACACATGTTTGATATTTGTCATAAAATTTTCAATTTTTTTTTTATAAATTTCAAATCACCTTAAATAATTGAAGAAAAAATGAAGAAAATTCGTATCAAATGCAAATCATGTTCAAAAAATCTAAAGTATTCATAATTTTGGTACCATTAGGGGAAAAGATGGGTCTCAACTCTCAAAAAGGCCACCAAATTTGGACAAGCATTGCAAATTAATATAATACATTTTTTTGCACTTTTTGCACTAGCAGTCCAAAATCTAGTAGATCTTTTGAGGCCCCATTTTCTTTTAATGATTCTAGTGGAGAGTGTTGTGATCATCAACCTATATAATATAATAAGATTGTATCCCAGGAAGAACTATCATGGGATAACTCTCTAACTAAGAGAACTAGAAAAAGTGCAAAACCTCAAAAAAATAAGAATGTGATGCTTAAATTTGTAAAAATAGGGAACCATTTTAAAAAATAAAATAATAATTGTCATTTGAAATCTATGAAATGATCATTCACCCAAAAAAAAAAATGTTTCAGAATTCATGCACAAAGTTAGAGTCAAAGTCATTTATTTTGTGCACTTTCATACAACATAGAATTAAGTATTATACTTATATATTCCTTCATAAAATACATGCTAATCTACTAGAAGGTCAACACCTCTAAGGTTTAGTTCCAAATTTTGTAGAATGAATACTCAATAATGCTCTGAATTCCTTCCAAAGACAAAGGTGATATACAATTTTTGAAACTAAATATTTTCCACTAAATCAATTTAAGAGAGCTTTAAATAAAATAGACATAATGTTCAAATGTTCATATTGTTCTACCTTCATTCTTGTTTCCACTACACCCATTTGATTCATTTTTTAACCCTAAAAGGATGTGATTCAAGACATTTTGTGTCTTTTGGACGGCCCGGGTACGCAACTCTTGTATTATATACACGGGTCATTGGCATTAAAACAGCTCAGAGGACGGGTTTTGTTAATATTATATCAAATTAAAAAGACCGTAAAGCTAGGTGAAGACCAAATTAAAAAAAATTATATGTAGAAAATGTTGAATTGCATACATTTTAGAAAAAACTCACAATATATATGAAGAATTGAAACACCTATGCATAGTTTCTAAAAATGCATACAAACAAGTTCGCTCTAGTTAAAATTAAATTTTTATTAAAAAGCCCCAAAAGTTGCCTAGCTTGGCCTATGATATATGTATTAAAAAAACTCATATAATTAGGTTTTTATTGCTATTATTGTCTTCAAAATATTCATTTCATGTAAATAAGTACATATTTGAATTCCTTGTTAAAAGGGCTACAAGATTATTCCACATTAAAACAAATTATATCCCTTAAGATTGGATTAAAACGCATTATAAGTGATTATAATCAAGGTCATATAATATGGGAGTTGCCTACCCGGGTTGGACAGTCAACTAGAGTTTGTGCATATTGGAGAATCAATTCTTTTCATTCAATTTTTTGTTTGGAATTTTATTGGTTCTACATCCACATAATTGAATTAACTTCAAGATATTTTAGTTAAAAAAAACCCTTAAATGGGATAGTTTATCAAAAGAAGTTAGAAGTGTACACTATTCAATATATTTCCATACTTTGARTTGTTGTTTTGACATTCAAAATGATTCCTTTTGCTTTTGAGAAATAATAACATGGTGAAGCTTTTGAAGTATTGTTTCTATTGTACTTGGAAAATTTGAAGAACTCCTTAAAATAGGCATTTTAGTGAAGTTGGAAGTTGGAAATCAATAACACTATTTCTAAAAATGTAGTGATCAATATAGAAATTTTCTTTCCACCACAAGCATAGATCTATACACTGACCATATTTTGTTGTTTATAAAATCATTATTCTGATTTTAAATTTCTCTAGCAAAAAAAATAAACATGAAGTCAACTTGAACAAGCGCAACAAATAGTTCTTGCTAATAGTAATTGCTATCACCCTGTCAGCCAAATTTCACCTCAAGGGTTCACAAATCACAATACTAGTACTCCGTAGTAGTTAACCCCTAAACAACCAGGGGTGCCAAAAATAGTGTTGCAAAAGCCACCCGGTGTCCTTACGGTTGTTTTAGAGGTTAATTAGATCACAGTCATTCATTTAACACAGGTCCAATGTACTTAGTCCGAGGGATTTAATTTGCACTATTCCAACTCTTACACTAAGGTAGTATGTTCTAAAAGCGACCATCTCCTTGAAACTGCTTCTATAAATAGGTGTAGAATGGATATGAGGAGATCCTTAAATGGACCATATTCACCATTGAGTGAATCAAGAAAAAATTACTTTTTATTGCAAGAGCCAATCATTGTCTTTCATTTCCTCCCATCTCTTTACAAGTTGCAAGCCTATGAACAGATTTTGGAAGACCTATGGTCACAAATAGGTGCCTATGCCCCAAATCTTTGAAAATTCATATGCAATTCAAAAATGCTTGGAAAAATATGAAACCACTGGGGCTAAGTTCCACATGCTTTTTTCTTTCTCAGGAAAATGAGCTAAAAATATTACTGTCCATGAAAACCTACTAAAAAAAGCGGACCAGCCCTTAAATGGTTGCTTTAAGAGCAGTCTACCTTAACTGATTTACACTCCGTATAATTCATTTGTGCAAGCCACTCATTTGGCTAAAATTTGTGCCAAATAAAAAGGAAAATTCTSTGAGCTTMAAGGAAACCCAGCAAGAAATTGAGGCAAACAAGACTGGAAACARCTGCGGCACTTGCCTGCAACATGTGTTGCAATTCTTAGCCCATGCATGCTGCCTCCGTCACTCAGTCTGTAATCTCTCTTGCACAATTGCACAGCAAATTAAAGTACCCAAATGTCATATTTTTCCAAAAACAAAAAACAAAAATTAAAATACCCACCCCACTGAAATTAAAGCACGACCTCAAGTAAAGCAGACAGACACTCACTGATTGGATTTAATTTAATTTCACCAAGATGAGTCACCCATTGAGAATTCTACAGTACACAGACTCCAGTTCCATGATTAATTAGCTCGCTTTAAACAAAAAACTAGGTCCCCAACTGAAGTCTACCGTTTGGTWTGTCAACCTAAACAAAATTAATTAACTGAAGCAAGATTACAATATTTCCAAATTCCAACATGCGGATCGTCCATAAGTTAACCCTACAGTAGAAGGACCAAAAGGCCCTTTGTGGCCATATAGTATATTATGAACACGGTGGTATTTGACCAGAAAAACATTGAGCAAATACTTTTCAATACAAAATACGTTAAAAATCGCATAGTACGGAAAACAAAAATGTATAACAATTCATATATACAATTACAATTGAAGAGTTACAAGGCAAAATACAAGTTGTATACATAAACCCCAAGGCCTTTCTAAGGTTAACAGAAACTCAAAGTCGTCATACTTGTCAAAATGGCCAGAAATGGCATTTAAATGACATGAATTAGTAAGGTAGGAGGTCCTAGAATGGAGCATCTAAGAGGTCATACTGAATTTTAGGGAGGTAAACCATCTTGAAATATTTTTCAGTAAAATTTTCTTACAAGACAAGTGGAATTGACATCTCACCCAAGTGGTTTCATATTTTTTGGAGCTTTCTGAAATTAGTAATATAATTTTGAAGTTGAAGTGACATAGGGCTCTAAATGGAGCACCTTTAAAAATGTACATGGTTTGTATATTGCTGAAGGCTATGAAAAAGAAACATGTACAAACTGTATACGTTTAAGAAGGTGCTCCATTTTAGAGCCTGCTCACTTTTAGAACCTCCTATCTTACCTAAGCTTATATATGTATGGCATAACTTTAAGGGTGATTGCATAAAAGATCGTGCGGTTTTTGTAGCGTTTGGCATAGTACTCATGTTTTTTTCGAGAGTACTGTAAAACTAGAAAAGCAATTTTAAAAAAATGTGAAAAATATATTTAATGTATATACCCATAAGTAGAAGGTAACCTATGAAGGAAAAGTGTAGGAAAATTATCTAAGTAGGAGAACTAGAAAAGTGCAAAATTTCATGAAAATAGGTGTTTTGATGTTTTAATTTGTAATAAATAAGATAAAGAATTTTTGAAGAAACTAAAAATTTTCAATTTGGGAGAACTATATGATAAAGAGATTTCACCAAAAGAATGATCTTAAAACCATCTTAAATGTTCAGAAGTATGCGCTCAAGAGAACCTTGTTTGCACGCATTTAGAGGAAATAAAACAATGTACCTTTAGATCCCCTCTGGTAGATGCATGCATTCCTAGTGTGGGACTAGACCACAAAAATTTCAGCTCTTGATCATTAATTTTGGTTACTCTCGGACAGTACTAAAACCCCCTAAACTGCAAAGTGTGACAAATTAGCTAAATTTAAATTTAAATATAAAATGATTTTTGAATTTTTTTGAAAAATAAGGACTCTGATTGCTATCAAGATAGACATCTTCAATAAAAATTTCAAGTTAATCGAATTCATACTTCAAAAGTTATAGTGGATAACATCTCCGTCAATCCAAGTGTGACGCAAAATAGTACTAGTCTTTCATGCAATCACCCTTAAGAGCAAATTATTTTATCGCAGTTAACTCATCTTGTTTTTTCAAAATTATCATATCTACGTTATCAAATAATTAATCCGCCACACATACCAAAGTGAGCCCCAGCATACGTCTTGCGGTAACTTAACTTAATTACGTGCTACTCCCGTCCCTGCACTCATAACATTCAGCCATTCAGGAAGTCTTTAGCCAACCTGCCTTTTCCTTTCTTGAGCATCATCCATCCAAATTTGGAGGGCCAAATTTGAATGCATGGTAACCTGACACCACTAAACAAATACCATGCTTTAGAAAATGTTGATGAAGCCACTTGTCAACTACTTTTTGGTGTCAAAGAACTACTTGCAAAACAAACTAAATTACTAATGGCCCTCCATTAAGGGAGAGGCACCCAATGGCATCCATGTACCCAATGTTGTCCTTTTTTAGGTCAAGCATTCATTCTCGAACACAAATGTAACGGTATTGTAGACCGCTTATTAATTTAGGTCAAAGAAATAAGCCATGTACCGCCTACCTACATTTATGGCCTGAAATGATTATCTCTTGCAGATTTGGATGGCATTGGGTACAAGGACGCCATTGGGTGCCTTTCCCTTAGTTTCAACCCAATTCCTTTCTTTCTATCATTTTGAACAAATTTGACATGTGGCCTCATAGAGTCATAGCTACTGATATGGTATGAAATATTCCACGAAATATTCGTGGGGAAAGGCAGTTAGTGGTGCTACTACTGAATGTTGTGCTGAAGTAAGTTCCTTTGTTTATATTAAAAAAAACAAAGTGAACTGGACCCCGGGTGCTGACTTTCTGTAAAACTTGTCACGGCATGAATTAAAATAAATTAGTGTGAAGCAACTCAAAGGGCATAATAACTTCTTAACTGATGAGTGAGTCCCACTGTACTCAGCTGATCCACAAATCCTGTCCACTCGTCAACCCTTGATTCGCTCATGCTGACCCACAAACTCTCTCTGAGCACCACTCACAGATTCCCAAAGCAGGCACCAGCCAGAGAGACTGGCTGGCTGCAAGAGACGTAGAAATTACTCTTGTAATAATACGTTACCGTACTACTCACGGACTGCAATTGATTTATAATCCGTCCCCCCTTACAAGGTCCACGCCACAAATTCCACAACGAAACTCCCACTGGGCCGGTTTTGAATCATTTACTACTGGCGTCTGGACACGCAAAATCAACTCATGGGCGTCATCGCGCCCCACAATTCTACACCTCTAGAGTACGTTTGGACCAAAAGGGTCACATAAACCTAGAGATACTCACGACTTAAGTAAGATGTACACATGCACGTAATGACGTAAAGAATGATGCATGTTGATTTTGGGTACACCCAACGATGTAAGACTTTGAAAATCCCCAAACTTATTCATCTCATGTCCAAAATACTACGACCAACTGTATAGTGCATGCTATCGAGTGTGTTGGAATTTAAATCCTCATTCAGCTAGTACCTASAAGACCCACTAAGTAATTCATTTGTGTTGAATAATATTATAATAGTAATTATTGTAAGTTGTAATTACGGTAGGCAAAATAGTGAAATTAGGTTGCTTTAACAATTAGGTTGCCTTACCCCAAAAAAGTCACTTTGCAAGCCATCAAAGTAAAAAATATTTCTATAGATATTTCCAWTGGCACACATGGAGTTTGATGAGTCCCAAACACAACAGCACCACCTAATTAAAAAGTAGTGCATTCTCGTACAGTACGTGAACCTAGTGTTTTCATATTGTGCGTCAAATGTCAAGAAATTAGTATAGGGCAACCAATTTCTTGACACTATTTTGTGTAGAGTAGTGATGATTCTAAGTGCGTAACTATTTAAATATAAATATAAATTTCAGTGGCTGGGTTGACAACAAGATCAATGAGTGAAAACCTGTGCAGCTCCCAGTGAAGTGTTTTTTACGGATTTGCTACAGCAGTGCCCCGGCCGTGATCGGTCAATCATGAGTGAAAACCTGTGCAGTTCCGAGTGTACCTGTCTAGCTGAGTGTTTAATATAATCTATGACTTCAGGAGTTTTTATTAAGCGGGTTGACAAGTGTGCCTAAAGGCCGGGGTGGACCTTGTGTCGTTGAAAATGGGAGTTGACCTGGCTGCGCTTTAGTTTCGAAAAAGCCCGATTTCGCACCCCAATCAAGCTAGCAAGCGGACCCCGCCCGGCCCCTGCAGAGGCATGGGCCACACGTCAGTTCTTTACTGCAGGTGTCGTCGAGGTTGCGTTGGCGAGCTTCACGGACGGATTCCCAGACGGATCGACTGCTCCCCGGCCATGCGCGCGCCCAAAGCACACTAGCTACTGTTCTAGCTGTGACGGACGGAGTGACGGACTTGCGCTAGCTCCTTGCACCTGCGGAAGCCGCTCGATCTTTTATTATTGCATTGCATTGAATTGAATTGAATTGTAGGGCTGCATGCTTACGGGTGCAGTTGTTTAATGAGTGAAATTGCGGCGTTACAAACTTACTGTAACTTAAATTAGTTGTAGTCTACCTTGACAGACGGACGGAAGCCGGGGTGAACGTACTGGAATAGTGGAATACCCCCTCAGTCCCACTCAAAGCTTCCCAATCACGCTGATTTACAGTCTTTGCACGAAGAATTTGAGAAGCTTTGAGTGGGACTGAGGGAGTTTAGGGTTCATGTTGTTAATGAATTAGTTATTACTGCAGGCGCGCGGGCGGGCGTCGTGACGTCCCTCCTTCCCTGGCTTCTGGGATCTGGCAACGGAACAGCTGATTGTCTGCGAACTGCAGTGACGTTATATACGGAAGTCAGCACTCTCTCCACGGGACTGTTTCGAGAGACCGGCGAGCATGCAAAGTCCGTTTTGCGGGCTCGTTTCCACACTGGCCGGGGTGAACTGGACCCCCTCGCTCGCCACAGGAAGACCGGGAGGGTGATACCGGGGAGGGTATTTAATTTCAGTATGTAACTATACCCTCCCCAAACTTTCTATTTTTAAGAAGTTTTGGGGGTATAGTTACATACTGCAATCTTATACCCTCCTCGGTAACACCCTCCCGTTCTCCCAGTGTTGGCCACTTGGGAAAATCCTGAAATCAGTTTTATTTTTCACGTATGATCGAATTTGCAAATTCTGAATTCATATTTGCAATGAGAGACGCCAAATTAGGTAGGTAGTTGTACCAAATAAATTAATTAACCCTTAAAGACTAAGAAGCCCTTTGCAACCAAATAGAATATTATGTATTTGGCAGTATTCAATCAAAAAGACATTGAGCAAATATTTTTCAATGCAAAAAAATTTAATGATTAGGATAGTATGTAAATAATAATGTATCAAAATTCATATATTAAACCACAATTGAAGAAATATAAGGCCTTATACAAGTCATATACATGAACCCCCATGGTTCTTTAAGGGTTAAGCCCAAAATAGGGGGCTTTTTATTTTACTTGCACCCTTGGAATGACTTGGAGTGGCCATTGGCCAAGCGAGGGGGCCAATTCACCCAAGCGAGGGAAAATGGCGAAGACATTACACGAGAAAGAAGGCCACTAGAGGGCCGTTTCAGGCATGTTCCCCTTGCTGTTCTCAATGCAGTGATGGAATGGCTGGCTGCTGTCAGAAAAGTAATTACCAAAAAAAAAAAAAAAAAAATTGGGGTCTTGAAATGTAAGAAAAAAGTTTTTTTTTTGTTTTTTTTTGTTTTTTTTACAAAAAAAGAATTTGACGTGGCAGTCGCTTTGCCACGTCAGGCTGCTACCGCAGTGCTGCGGGAATGCACGGAATACAGCAGGGAACTCGCAACCCTGCCTGAGCCTCAAAAAGCATGTAATGGCTCATATGGTCTTGTCACTACTCAAATCCCCTCTCCACCACCGTGACACGCCCAAGGACACGCCATTTGTCCCCACTTTGTGGAATTACAACATTAGTGAAGCTACAATTCCAACAATTGTTCGTGCAGTTCGAGTGATATGCAAGGATTGGTTTGGGTTTTGTCTTCTTTGTTGTTGGGTCATTACAAGAAACACCGTGCAATTTTTGTTTTAATACTCCTGATTTTTTCATGAGTACTTTATAATAAATAAATAAAAAATTAAATGTGAAAAATATATTTAATGTATTCAAAAGGTTCCCTAGGAAGGAGAAGCAAGGAAATTTTTCTAAGTAGGAGTGCAAAATCTCATGAAAATAGGTACTGACGTTTTAATTTGTTAGAAATAGGAAAAACAATTTTCAAAGAAATTAAAAATTGGCTATTTGGGAAGACTTCATGGTGAAGAGATTTCACCAAAAAAATGATCTTGAAACCATTTTCAATATTCAAAATTGTCCATTGCAAGGGAGCCCTATTTGGATGAAAGTAGAGGATGTAAAATAAAATTTTTTAAGTTACCTTTGGTAGGCACATGCTGCCTAGTGTGGGAATAGACTACAAAGATTTTTGCTCTAAATCATTAATTTTGGGTACTTCCGAGTACTAAAAAAATCCTAAATCGCAAAGTGTGACTGTGTGACAAATTAGCTTAATCCAAATTTAAATATAAAATGATTTTTGAATTTTGTTTGAAAAATAAGGGATCTGATCACTATCAAATTTTCCATCTCCAACAAAAATTCCAGGTTAATCATGTTCATACTTCAAAAATTGTAGCAAATGACAACTCTGTTACTTTAAAAGTTCCAACTGGTGTGATGCAAAATAGTAATGGTCTTTCTTGTGATCACCTTATTGAGCCCGATCAGATGTCATGAAAATCATAGTCTCTCCCAAGTCCCAAAAATACAAGGCAAAGCACACAAAGATTGATCAACTTCGGGCTCCACCCAAAATCTCACCATGCACGCTAACTAAGTTGAAGTTCCTCAAGGAAAAATTAGAGAGCCCGATGGCCTTTCAAAACAATGCTTGGTATTACAGACGGGCTATTTTTGCTCTTGGGTTGAGCCTACAATGCCCTGGCTAGCCAAGCCAAGCCACAATAAAAGGGCTCTTTGTGCAATAACTATCTAATGTGGAGTTTGTGGGTGGGCCCAATTTGAAGCGCTTTTCTTGCAGTTTAGTTAGAGCCAAGTCAACCAACACTAGTTAGGTGGCTATTCTTACACCTTTCTTAGTACATAGCCTCGACACCATGCACTAAGAGAGGTTCAACATGTATAAGTTGTTATAAATTTCTATCAAGTGTCCAATTATGTTCATAGAAATCCCTCTTTTGGAAATGTATCAATGTTTACATTCTTCATAAAGATGTTCACCAAGAATAAAAACTTATAATATTTTCAATTCAATTTGCATGAAAGGAAATTTTGAAATCTGCACACAAATGGCGAATTTCATTAAAATGGCGATATTCCGTTATTTTGGCACTTTTTACAGTTCAGATCGAACAGTCATAATTCTAAACCTGTCATAAATTTCTAGAATCTATACATGTACTAGATTTTTCAGACCGCACAATTTGAAATCTAAAATTGCCATAGATTTTTTACATCAACATATGTCGTAGATGCCTAAAAATCTATACCAGTTGTAGATTTCACAATCACAATTCAAACTGCACGGTAACCGCGGTTTGAAAATAGCACATGGAATATCGCCAATTTAATGAAATTCACCATATGGAAATTCACCATACGGTTGTTTGACTACAATAATGCATGAAAATTTTCACTTAGAGAAGGAAATAAAATTAAAAAATTAATTAATAATTTTTTTTGGCCCAATTGATTGTTTGTTAAGCCATGCAAAACTAAGGACTAAAAACTCTCTAATTAAAAACATTTTAAATTTAAAAGAATTCCTTACATTCAAGGTAGCACATTAACCAAAAGTCAAATGGCCCTCGGTAGGGGACAAATTTTCTCTAATGCCATAGAACACATACCAGCTTATAAACCAGCTTACATTCCTTATAATACTTATAGATTGGTATTGATTCATATACAGGCGACTCTTCAACTCTTGTTTGATTAATCATTCTATCCCTAAAAATAATTTTTTTTTATCACAAAGACAAAACCACTCAAAAATGCCATTTCTATTGTAAAGAGTAACATTTTTTAAAATTTGCTTCCTTTGCTTTTCTTTATAAACATGGGATCTTACATTGTACTACTTTAGGAGTGTGTGGAAGAAATTCCAAATAATTTTATTGCATAGATTGCGAGATATTTGCATTTGAAGTGAACAAAATAGTTTTTTTGCACCTAACATGACTACATTCTAGAACTTAGAGTTTTTATTAACTTAAAATTTGTATGTTGATTTAAAAAAAATTATGTTGAAAATTGAGCTAAGATTTTAGCTTAAAAAATATTAAAAAACACTTGTGATTTTCTTCTTTAAAAAATAATTAATTAGTAGCAAGTATGAAAGAGAAGGAAAAATTTAATTTTTAATAGCTCTAAGATAAAATTGAAATATACTAATCCCAACAATGAGATTGTTCTACTAAACAAATTGAACCATATGGAACTTTTTTTTTGAAAATGACAAAAATTGAGGTAAAAAAATGAATCCAATATATTATCCATAATCCATCGGACACAAAACATCGACCTCGACGTTCAAGGGTTTAAGTTCAAAAAGATGTCACATTCAAATCCTAAAAGTTAACATGGAAATAGACCCATTTTGAAAGAGTTCACATTGGATTTCACACTACCCATTACATGAGAAACAAGGCCACTAGGGGGCCGTTTCAAGCTTGTTCCCCTTGCTGTTCTCAATGCAGTGATGGAACGGCTGGCTGATGTCAAAAAAGTAATTACCAAAAAAAAAAAAAAAAAAAAAAAATTTGGTCTTGAAATGTAAATTTTTTTTTTTTTTTTTTTTTTTTTACAAAAAACAAATCTGACGTGGCAATCGCTTCGCCACGTCAGGCTGCTGCTGCAGTGCTGCGGGAACGCAGGAACGCAGCACAGAACTGGCAGCCCTCCTTGAGCCTCAAAAAGCATGTAATGGTTAGCTTGGAGGACGTACTATTACCAAGTGTGACAAATTATATTCTCTTGATCAAACGCTGAACACAAAGGCCTATTTTTTTTTGTCTATACTCTATATGCATATACGGAAAAATCATTGGCACMAACCATGTCATTTGATTGTTGAATCCTAATTTAAATCGTGACTTGATTACAAACTTGTTTGGAATTCCTTGTGACTTTTTTTGAGATAATGTAGCTTGTCCTTGCTAGGTTTTGTCAATTTCTATATTTTCCAGTGTTCTAATGTCATTGCAAGGGATCTTCAAAGAATTTCTATACAGACAAAAGTTATGGGTTTTTTATGTAGGTATTTTTATAAATTCTCCCCAAATCCCCCATGTGCAATCCAAATTGATAGACTTTAATTATAACACATTGGCACATCTTATATTTCAATATTGTCTCCACATAATAATTGGTAGATTTTACAAGATGCAATTGCCCCATATCTATTGTCAAAGATATTGTGAGGTTGGACACATAGGGGAGCTATAAGTTGTCAATTTCTATGGCATTAATTTCTATTCACAGAAATCTAATATATCTAGAGTTTGTATATTTTAAAAATCTAGCTTTTTTTTAATAATATGTGAAATTGTAAAATGTTTATAGAGATGAAATCTACATATTATTGATATTTTGAACTCTTGAAATCTAGAAAAGGGTCTAGATCAATGAGATTGGTAATTCAAATTTTACATAGTAGATAGATTTAGGCCTCAAAATCTACAAATTGTATTGATTATGCACACTAAAATCTACATTGAAGAGTTAGATTTTAGAGGCATATATCTACATTCTAGAAGATTGAATTTCATAATTTGAGTTGATTTGGAGGTGGTGAAGTGCAAAAATTCTCCCTTAAGGGCCGGTCGACTACTTTTGGGTTGATATAGACACTTTTTCACTGATAGCCAAAGTTCTAGAATTAATTTGGATACAATCAAAAGGGAACGGGTGTGGGGAATTGTAAATTGAATGGATTGGGACAAGAATCAAAACAATCTCAGCTTGCATGCGGTTTAGGGATTGAAAAAACTAATGAAATTTGGGATAAAAATACAAAAATCTACCAATAAGGGAATCTTGAATTGCCACAAAATTTCTTGTGGAGGCCCAATCATTTATGCCAATTCCATAGACATAGTTAAATCTATGGAAAGCATCACAATTTGATATATTTTCCATGTTTAATTAGAAATTCGAGAATGTCGCCCACCCCCCAAATCAACCACGGTCGTTAATAAAATCTCATGTCTCACCTCTCCTTGCAATGCCACATTCCCTGATTCTATAAAAACAAGCTAAAAAAGGTAGTTCTTGCAAGGGATTACCATTACTGTGCTAGCAAAGGAAACAAAAAATGTTCCTTGTAAATGGACTAAATTGTGTTTAAAAAATGGACTTGTGATAGATAGGAGGTCGATAAAGTGCCCATCTAAGACCTAAGGGTTGAAGCTGAATTTTGGCAAGGTGAAACTGCTTGAATAATTTTCAGTAAATTTTCCTTGAAAGGCAAGTGGAATTGGCATCTAACCCAAGTTGTTTCATATTTTTTGGAGCTTTGTGGAATTATTTATGGATTTTTGAAGTTGCAGAAAAGTGCATTTCAATGGGCTCTAAAACCAACCACCTCCTCAAGTGTAGACTACTTGTACATTGAAGAGTGCAAAATGTACCTCTAGAGCTTGATTGGTTGTAGAACGTGCTCCATTTTAGGACCTCCTACCTTATTTGCTCCAAATTAATCCCTTCTCTCTAGTGAAAGCGTGTTGTCAAGTATTTGTGCATTATTATATCTCACTTGCTGTGAGAGTCCTTCCCCTAGTCGTACATTTCTACACTAGTAGAAAACGCAGAAATTTTAACAGAATTATGTTGATTTGGTCACGTTGTATTGGTCACTGTTCTATTGATTTCAACAAAAATCTGTTCGTTTTAACAAATTTTTGTTGAAATCAACAGAAGAGTGACCGGTACAACGCAACCAAATCAACATAATTCTGTTAAAATTTATGCGTTTTCTACTAGTGCACTAGTTATATATTAGTTCAATACTTAAAGAGCCTCCTTCACATTCCTACACTCTTTAAAATGTCTTTTGTCCTTCATCAACAAGCACTCCAAACCAATGAAATTCCATTCTCATGCTTAAGTTTGACTGATAAGGCAGAATTGCTTATTACCACCATGATTTGCAATCTAAATATCTTGGGGCCAATTCCAAGAGGGGCGCATATTATTCAGAGGTGTGTGCTTGTTTTACAAATTAAACCTAAGTGGAATTATAATTTTTCAATCAAAATTGTAATTTATGTGAATTTTTGAAGTAATCAGCCTGAAATTACAAAACTACCTTTAGACTAGAGGTATAAATGTCCTATCAACAACCCAAAACAACCTTTCTAAATAGGGGTATTATGGGGACCAAACAATTAAAGGGACTTAATAAGGAAAACTATAGATGTTCAAAACGTGATGTACATCCCTCAAACACTTCAATAACTATTGATGTACAAGAAAGGTAGATATTTATATACTGTGAAATGTCAATTGATTAGTATGTGTCCTCTTAATACCCCTATTTAGTGTATATATCTAATAGCACTTAACAATCCTCCAATCAAGGGCTGACACATTATCCCATGTCAACATCAAAGATAGAATCTTGTCCGATTTTGTCAAAATCTTCAATGGTTTATGGACAAATTTGGATGGTATAGTGAATGCAATTGGGGACAAATGGTAGGCCACAAAATCGGGAAGGTGACAGTGAAGGCCTCGTCCACCTTAGTACCATTAGTGGGCAAAGATAGGAAAAATATTATGTCCTTTAAAAGCAAGGTAATTTTTTTTTTAAAAAGGTTCCCAAATCAAGCTCCTTGAGGAGCACTCCTTCCGTCTATACTGGACCTAATGGTTCTTTCATTAAGTACCACCTTCCACTTTATAATTTTTTTAAAACTAAACATGAAAGATTTTTGGTTAAATTTTGTTAAGCTTATTCTCAAGTTTCAACTTATTTTTCAACAAATTCACTAAAACATATTAATTATAGGACATGTACATTTTTCTATAAAATGTTGAAAGACAAAACTTCACCTTTGGGAAGGGCTTTGAAAAGCCTACATGGTTTGAGATTTAGGCACATTGAACTTGCAATCACTAGGGCTATTTACTTTAACCCCTAAAGTCTCATTGTCCCCTTGAGGACAAAATGGATTTTGGGTAGGTTTTTACGGTCTCAATATTTATCATGATTTTTTGAATTTTTTTGTGAATAAAAAAACACACATTGGGTTTGTGAGAATATAATTTTTTTCAATCAGTGACTGAGAGCAAAAGTTATGGTAGAAAAGGTACTTTTTTTTAGGTGCGGCAAGCAGAAACCACCTCACACAAAAAAAAATTTAAAAATTTAAGAAATTAATTTCTTGTAGATTGTAATATTGTACGCATGGCGAGCTTTGATTCATTCCATTTGGATTTATTATGTGAAAGTTATGGACAATTTTATTTTTCAGGCAATTAGAGCATCTTTTTGAAAAAATAACTTGTAGATTCCACTTCTAAATGCACTTTTCGCAACTTTTTAAAAGAAATTGTTTAAGAGGGTTAAGCTTGTTGCTAGAATAATCTTACCATTGGGATTATTGTGTTTCAATCCTATCTTAGAGCTATTAATGATTCAGATGTTTGATCGAGATTTTGGTCAATCTTGAACCTACTTCTACTTAACAATTTGTTAAAGAATAAAATTCATGTGTGCATTTTTTTGAATTTTTTTCCTAGACTCTTGACTCAGTTCTTCAACACAAAATGTTTTAAATTCAAAGTCTAGAGTCCAAAAATATCCCACAAATAGTAATTGAAGTCATCTGAAATTGCAAGCCAACATTTCAAAATCTTCTTTTTTCCAACTTTGAATGCTAATATCTTTCAATCTATACGGTCAAGCTTCATGAGATTTTACCACATGATCTTAAATAAGTGAAGTATAAGACCTTATGGTTAGATTTTGAAAAAAAAAATGTTTTTTTTTCTTTCATGGGTGAATGCAATAGAAATGGCAGTTTTAAGTCGTTTTTGACAAAAAAAAAAAAAAAAAAAAAAAAAAAAAAATGGCCTTGGGACATGTTGGAGGATATATTTGAATAAGTTAACTAAAACATCTTTCATATGGTTGGATTTGTTGAACAACAAGAATGGTGTAACCACAAGGCTCTATGACAGGTTAATTCATCCACTACACTAATGATGGTAAATAGTGTTACCTACACTAATTGATTTAAAACAGCCATAAGTTTTTATTCTTTATGAATATTTTTACTAACTATAGGTACAAAGTTTTTCCAACTATAGTACTACTAGGATTCATGCACTTAGTAAAAATATTCATGAAGAGTAAAAACTTATAGCATTTCTAAAATTGTTAGTATGGGTAACACTATTTACCAGCATTAGTGTAGTTGGACCTCACATTTGTACTTGAATCCTAACCTCGTCGTGCAGTGTGAATGCAGTTGTAGATAGAATTTGAAAACACAGATTTCAAAACCAGAATCGATGCTATAGTCAGTGTCCTTTGGACAGAGCCAACAAACATAAATGAAGAAAATAGCCTTGCTCTAAAGATGATTGTTTTGAAGCACTTGGGGGCCTATGAATATCAAAGTACTCTAACTTCCAACTTATAATACAATGATTGATTGCATACATATGGGCTTTGTATCTATGACCACAGTGACCACACTATGATATTCCTACGTCATCAGCACTTCAGCAGACACACCTACTGTTGACCCTAATTCTATCTGACAAATGTCTTCCAAACAAACATACAGTATTATATATATACACTAACAAACAAACCTATCCTATAAACAATCAAAATCTCTTACATATCATAATCAAGATGATAAGTTCATAACTCATCAAATCTTAATTGGATCAAAAACACCAACATTAGTAAGTAATAAGTTAACATTCTATCTACAAAATCATTACATTTCAGCGTTATACATTAGAAAATGTCCAGCATTCTGTCATGCCTAAATTAACGATAAATCAAACTAGTTTAGCTTGCTTAGGATTGAGGACACATAGAATCTGCCTAGGTATGCATTCTACACTGAATAGGGGTATTAAGGGGACCCATACTAATTAATTGACATTTCACACTTTATAAATATCTACCTTTTTTGTATATCAACAATGACTGAAGTGTCGGGGGTTGTACATCATGTTTTGAACATCTATAGTTTTCCTCATTAAGTCCCCTGGATTGTTTGGTCCCCTTAATACCCCTATTCAATGCAGTTCATTTATGGCAAACATTGCCYTGTGGAGTATTGTCTTGGGACGCCTGAATAAACACACTCTTCATCATGTAATAAGGTAAAACAGCCCATTATGGTTAGAATTTGGAATCTACCCTCATGCCATTGCTAAAAACTTTCAAATTTTTTTCAACGTAAAGACAAGAGTGAGAAACAGCAATTGAAATCATATTTATCAAACAAAGTATAAATTAGTTATGAATTTTTGAAGTGATATGCCCCAAAGAGTTAATAGGCTACTTGATAACCAACAAAAACTGTATCAAATATGCTCATCTCAATCACCTAAAGCGGTCACAATAATTTCTAATGTGGAAGGCCCTAAAAAGTCACTTCCTACAATGATTTATACTCAAAAAGTAGGGTGCTCCTAATGAGGTCACTAATCACTCCATGGGTATCAAGTTAGACATTGATTATGGTTTGAAAAACCGTCATGGGGTCATTAGGTGTCCACTCTGGGTCATCTGACCGCAATGGGATGTTTTACCTTAGTGGTAGGTCAAAAAAATTTCTTAACCCCTAAAGTCCTAAGGCCTTTTTTCTCTCAAAATCCATTCAAAATTTTTTCTTAAAGTTAATTTTCTCTTAGAACTTATGTCTGTTGGCAGTGAATGTAAGCATTCAAAGTCTTTCTTGTGGACTGTGGCCACATTGTGAAATTAATTATTGTTCAACCCATTTGGCAAATTCATTTGATATTGCATGTCGAATCTAAAATCTCTATTGCTGAGAGAATTTGTTGCAAACTTTCAAAAGCATCATATTGTGGACTTCCAAACTCTAGAGGAGGTCATCCATGTAGTAGGAAATAACACATTTGGAACCTTGAAGCAATATAGAGTGCTGCATGAATAGCTACTTTGATAATTTATTCAAGTTTCACATAGGAAAATTATGAAGATTTCACAAATTGATTTGGTTTTCTATTAGGCTAAAATAAAGAGTTTGTTTTTTATGTTTGACAATCAAAGGTACCACTAAAGTAGAATTAATACTCCATTCCCAACCCTACTTCTTCATCAAAACCTACTTAGTGATGATGCAATTTTGGTGAAGTTCATGCTTTTAACCCCTAAAGTCCCAAGGCCTTTTTTCTCTCAAAATCCATTCAAAACTGCAATTTCTATTGCAAGGTGCAAAGCTTTCAAACTTTTCAATTTTTTTGCATATCTAACTGTAGGATCTTGCACTAGACTAGTATATAAATGTGTATGAAAATTTTCACAAACTTTGACAACATAGATTGTAAGATATTTGCGTTTAAAGTGAAAAAAAGAAGCTTTTTTATACATTCTATGAGTAAATTTTTAGGCTTTGGAGCTTCCTAATCAAATTTTTTTGCTCTACTAAGCTTGAAATTAAAATTTTTTGTGTTGATTGTTCAAGTTGAGGATTAGGGGAAAATAATTCAAGAAAAACACACTTGATATTCAATCATTAAAATTTAAAAAAATAGAAATAGGTCCAAGATCGGAAAATAAATTAAATGGTTAATAGCTCTAAGATCCCAGTGGTGAGATTGTTTTGGCAAGTATACTAAACCTTGTCCAACAAAAAATTTCCAAAAATTGTGAAAATCGCATTCAGAAATGAATCTTGTAAGTTATTTTTTCAAGAAGATGCTTAAATTGCCTGAAAAACAAGATTGTCTATAACTTTCTCTTTATTAGGCAAAATAGAATGAGTCAAAGCTTCAAATGTACACAAAAATATAATCTTTGAGAAAAAAATGAAAAATAAAAAAATCATATTTTTGTGATTTTTTTTTTGCCCGACGAATTGAAATTTGTGCATAGTATGGCATAACTTTTGCCTCCAGGCACCGATTGAAACAAAAATCATATTTTCAAATAGATAATGTGTTTTTCTATCATCAAAAAAAGTTTAAAAAAATTATGTCAAAAATTGAGATCACACGAGCCTGCCCGAAATCCCAAGTGTCCTCCGAGGGGACACTTGGGACTTTAGGGGTTAAGATGTTGATGACCTCTCATCCTTTGAATTCTTTACATATTGGATGCTTGAGAGGGATTCAWTTATAATATAATCAATACTATTGGTTGGCTCAAAGTAAGTTTTGGCTAGGGTGTGTCAGGCGTAGAAGACTGTGAATGGCTACGGTCTTTAATTCAACGATAAACTCAAAAGCCCGCTCAAAAGTTTCAATGCACCAAATTTTGGTGTCAACAATATTTTGAAGTTAAAATAAAACCTAATCGATGATTCAAGGGTCTAATTTTAGTAGTTTATAATTTTGGAGTTTTTTTGAAGTCTAATTTTAGCATCAAAAATCTAATTTTGAAAATTCTTGATTATGATTTTTCTATTCAAGATTTTGTACAAAGGTGTCCATTGCAATTTTGACTTTCCGTAGTATTGAAGGCTCTTGGAAATGAGACTCAAGTATACTAAATCTTCGAGAAAAACACACATTAAAACTTTGTTTAAAAAATTATAGGGCAGATTTAAGACTCAAGCCATAATTTGATTGGAATTATGCATGTTAGGCCCTTTAACCACATGGCAAATTTCATTAAATTGGCAATATTCCATGTGCCATTTTCAGACTTTTGCAGTTTTGACACCCTCATGATCAAACAAACATTATGATCTTCCAATCCATAAGTGATACTATTGTGTTTTCTTTTCCTCTATGATCTCTAACATTTCTAGATTTAATTTGTACGGTTACAATTAAAAAAAATTGATATGACCCTTCAAAATGTTGTCTTTTTGTTCAATTTAGAGAAAATTTTTAGAAGCTCAACCCCTAAATGCCCAAGCCTTTCCAAGTGTATTTTGACTATGAAAAAGAGCATTGGCTTGTAGTTATCCCCAATTAAGCAGATTGTTTTTTTTTTTTCAAAATCTAACCGTATAGATGTTTTAAAAACTTGCTTGTTAGTGTGTCCACCAATTTTGACTTTTCGTGTGCAAAACTGCATAGGAGTTGTAAGATTATAACGAGAAAAATGTACATTTTCTATTTTTAGTATGCTGTCTTTTTCCACAATGTTTTAGAAATTTGCATATTAAAGTTTTTTTTAGATAGGAGGTGACATGAACAACTATAAGCAATGTTAGTACACTAAACTGCACTTCCAAAAAACTTAATTTCACATGAAAAGCTATCAAACTCATTACAGAATGCACCTTGCAACTATTGCAATGCAATTTTTTATAATAAGTAGAAACTGCAAATAGCTCCAAATCAACACTTGCATTATTAATATTTCAATGATGAAAATCATGAAAAAAATTTATTCTTTTCGTTCGGACCATTTTCATAGCAAATGGATAAGTACAATTTTTTAGATCTCAAATCAAGTGAAATTGGCAAACTTTGCTAAAAGCCGGGAAATGAAGTAAAATTGGCAAGCTTTATTCTTGTACAAAAGGTCATATATGCCTTTGAAGTCCTCTCAATAATCAAATACTTACTTTTTTTTTCAGTGAACAATAAAAGTTTTGAATAGTTAACCCTCAAAACTTCCTGAATTTTTTTTTGAAATGGTCAAAGGGATTTAACAGTCCATTTAGAAATGAGCCTAAAATTTCAGATCAACCATATATGGTCAATTGGGCAGTTAGGGGTTAAAAAAGGAAAGCCTTGGGCATTTCAGATCAACCATATATGGTCAATAACTCAATATATGGTCAATTGGGCAATTAGGGGTTAAAAAAGGAAAGCCTTGGGCATATAGGGGTTAACAATATTATATAGGTTGGATTACGTTTACTTAGCTAATAATGACATTCTTTCACCCTTGGTTTTCAACTTTTCATGCGCCCTAATTTCAAAATGCCCTTGCTCTTTCCGATCCGAGAAAGCCCGTCATAACATTCAGTAGCAAGCATGGTCTCTAGAGTGATGGTGTGAAATATTCCAGACCCCAACATCCTTTGTATCCTCCACATGTCCAATTAGCTACTGATGAAGATTGTTGGGTGTGATATATTCCACACCATCTACCCTAAGCCAAGGCAGTGCCAGAGCATGCTAATGAATGTTATGGTACACTCAGTGACTCAGTAACATACAAGTTAAAAAAACTCTGAAAATTCATCAAGATAAAAAAAACTAAAAGACTAAAACCAAGCAAGTTTAAAAACCCACTGAAAATCCATCACGATCAAAAAAACTAAAAAACTAAAACCAAACAAGTTCAGTAAAAAAAAAGACTGAAAATTCATCAAGATCTAAAAAACTAAAAAACTACAACCAAACGAGTTATAAAAAAAAACTGAAACTGATTCATCAAGATCACAAAAACTAAAAAACTAAAACCAAACCATTTTTAAAAAACACTGAAAATTCATCAAGATAAAAAAAAACTAAAAAAACTAAAAAACTACAACTGAACCAAATCAGTGAGCCGATTCCCCCGGGTGAACTGGGCCGTTTCTCATTTCCACCGCATGATCCAGCCACGAAATAAAATACAGGCCCTCCATTTGTCAAAACACCCAAAATAGTGTCCCCCGGGGGTTTCCCGCAAGCAGTGCTGGGAGCGCTTTTGCCGCAAGGAAACAGGAAAGGAAATTGGTCCCGCATCAATCAAACTGTTGAGTTGTGGGATCMATAACTTGTCCACGAGGCTACCGAAGTAAAGCGACCTTGAGTTTCCAGCAAATTCGGTAGGACCGAACTCGCATGCACTAGCGATGTGGGCCCTAGTTGACTGTAGACTTTCGCCCAGGTCGTCGTCGTCGACGTAAACAAGGGCGTCAACTCCCCTCCCCCACTGTAAAAGCTAATTAATTAACAGCAAGGAGCTTCATTCAGGCTATAGTCCTCCCCTTGTGGCAGGCAGCTCGCTTACAGTGCGCTTGAATTCCATTGAGTGTCGTGGATCCTTTAGACTCCAGACGAATGCGGGATTGATCAAGTGGAAGTCGACGTCGATTGGGTCGATTTGGGGTTCCAAGTCCCATTTTGAATTCTGACAGTATAACTTGGTGGTAGTGATCGATCAGTGAGTTGTATTGATCGATCGAAGAGCGTTGCTTGTAACGTTTTTGTTTGTAGAATTCTTTGTAGAATTGTTTGTAGAATTGACGTGAAGGTTTGGTTGATCGATATGGCGGTGTTGCCGTACTGTAACTTGAATCCGCCTACGACTGTGCCTCGAACTGAGCCRGCGGGCATGATCGAGGAGTTTCGTCAGTACCTTCTGGAGGATGACGTTGACAATTGTCTTCCGGAGGAGCATTTCTTGGAGGGGAGTTTCAATCAGGGGAACATGAGCACGGAGGCGTTTCTCAAGAGCCTGGTGTCGCCGCTGGTGTCACCCCTGGTTTCCCCTCGCGCTAGCGACGAGGTGCTKGAGTCCATCTGGGAAACGAGTTCTTCCTCGGAGCAGAGCACTCCGCCCGAGGAGGCTAGTGACCGGCCTGCCGTGATCAGTAACCGCACGGGACGCCCACTTTCGAATCTCACGTTGCCGTCTACCTACTGGGCACCGAGTCCGGTGCCTGCCAACGTCGTAGTAGAGTCGCCTTCTTCTTCAGAACAGGAATCGGAGAACATGTTCGTGCAAAGCATTTTGCAGGATTACATTCCCGAGTCAACGTCTCCTGATTCGGGTACGAAGCTGAAGAAAGCTCGCACGTCGGCGAAGKGTTCGTTGCAGCAGCCGACCTGTACCACCAGCGTGGATCAGAAGAGAAGCTCGCTGGATTCCAGAACCAGTCCCAAGTCGGATTCACCCCGKCCCTTGACCTTCAGGGGTGTGAGACGTCGTCCGTGGGGGAAATTCGCGGCGGAGATTCGAGACTCGGCGCAGAATGGCGCGCGCATTTGGCTAGGAACGTACGATACGGCTTACGACGCGGCGTGCGCGTACGACCAAGCGGCTTTCGAAATGCGTGGGTGCAAGGCGCTTCTGAATTTTCCTCTCAAAGCCAACTTCTACGCGGCCAAGGCCAAGCAAACGAACGCCACCACCGAGACGACGCCAAGGACTCCGGCGCCTGCAAGCACGCGAGGACCTGCCGCCCCGAAGTCGACGTCGACGTCGTCGTCGCAAGGTTCACCACCGGTCGCCCAGTCGCCACGAGAATTCAGCCAAGGCGGSAACAGCCCGCATCAATTTCCCAGTCCCTTGTCTCCCGAGCTTCAGTTCCGGAGGACCGCGTTGTGGCTGCAACGAGCGATGCAGGAGCCGTATCTGTCGCCCTTGGTGCAGATGGCACAGCTGCTGGGGGCTCGGCAACGCATTGCGGCAGTGCCCACTTACTACAGCGACTATTTTCAGCAGCAAAATCCTCACGGATTCTCTCAACAGGTAGGGAACCAAGGCAGCACCCCTTGCCTGCGACATTGAATTCACCCTCACAAATATTCCTTACAAATTGTTTGCCTGATCTGGCGCTTTGAAACATGTGATAGTTTACACTAACATATGGCCATGTGGTTAATTCTTTCTGTGATAGTTACTCATATGGGTTTAAGTTTGCGCATTTAGCCCAGGTGCACAAAATTCTCCATACATGTACTAACGATTTCTTTTTTAATTTGGTGTACAGGTCATGGATGTTTTCGGAAGTGGAATGAAGAGATCTTGGTCYAGTGCTGAGCTTTGGGAGGAGTCTGTGAAACGGAGGTGCTATTCGTGGTGATATTTGAGTATCATCACTGAGTTAACTTTGATTTGAAGTGAGGCGACGGTCACTTTACATACGGTCGGATTACTGAATCATGGCATACGTCASAACAACCGTATGTCAAGTGGCATGGATCCTGATTTTCCTTCTCATTTTCAAGGATTCCATTACATCTCCAATTTTGCACTTACATGTGGAGCTCGATCAATTTGTAACCGAAATTTCTGTGTGAAGTGTCACATGGTTTCAACTTACAACTTGTAACCTGAGCTAGACCACATGATTGTACTGCTCGAGGAACGTCCGGAGCTTGATGAACGTGCAATTTGACGAGGCTCTTTTCCATGTGTAAAAAAAGACTATCATGACATATGCAGTGGTAGAATAAGCTTAACTATGGTGAAACTGCAAATTTGGTGATGATGATGATGATGCTGCAGTACATGGTAGAATAAGGTAGACTTCAAATTTTTCAGGATTTGGAGATCTATCCGAGACTCCGAGAGGGACCGTATGTATGTACTTGTAAATGTACTATTGTCATTAGACTTGTATAGACTTTTATTTTAGCTGAGGAATACGTCCATGGCAGCCGAAAAGGTTTGTTGGGTGAGAATTACAGAAATATGAAAAACTGTGAATTATCAATCTTTCCTGGTTTGCTTTGGTGCATCCAGATGTATTTACACCAAACGATTCGATTCACTGACTTTGCTTCACGAATCTGTTTTGTTCCACTGAGTACCATTTATCTACAATTGTTGCGTCTACTAAAATCTGGTATCGTGTGACTGTTACTGTATGTGATCATTTTGGAATGAATTGGCTACGAGAGAGACCGTATGTATGTACTTGTAAATGTACATTTGTCATTAAACCTGTACAGTTGAAATTAGATGAGGAGTACGTCCATGGCAGTCGAAAAGGTTTGTTGGGTGAGAATTGCAGAAGTACGAAAAACAGTTACTGTGAAATATCGATCTTCCATTCTTTCCTGGTTTGCTTTGTTGCATCCGGTCATCCGGATGTATTTACATCAAACGATTCGCTCAATATTGACCTTGCTTCATGAATCTAATTTTGTTCCACTGAGTATCTACAAAGGTCGCATACTGGCGTTTCCTAAATCTTGTGTGGGGTCTTGTGTTACTGTACGTAGTAGTTTTGGAATCAATTGGCTATGTAACTATCTTCCTGCTTCGACTTGTCGGAGTTTGACATTTGTATACCGTCTTTAATGGAATGTACGAGGTCTACCGTAGTACAGCAAGTATCCCTTGCACTGGGAGGATTGGGGAATTATAATTATCTGGAGTACATGAGTAATTCTTTTTTGCCCAGGCTTAAACTGAAAATATGGAAGCTTAAATGGAAACAATTACTTCTCTTCCAAATCGTGAGCCATTCTTGAGGTGATTAAAAGAGGTTAAGAGACTAAGTGTTCTTAACCCCGACAGAATTAAGGCGACCACTTTTTAATTGGGACTTTTAGAACTGGGGCAGGTTCCGTACTTCTATTGACTTCATACTTTATTTATTTTTGGACAGAAATGAAACGGAATTTGAGTGCAAAAGAAAAATACAAGGCCACCAGCCACAGGTGGCCTGGCAAAAGAGACTTGGATGACTTCATAGTTTGGAATTCTTGCATGAGAATTTTAGTGTGAATGCTAAGCCTCCTAATCTGCATACGAAGCATTGATTCTTGTCGTTCAATTAAATATTGCAAAGTTGTTAATTTTTGTTTTTGTTTTTAATGCCGAACAGTGTAATCAAAAAAAAAAAATTTAAAATGTGCACTACTGGTACATGTACTTGTCCTAAGCACCTGGGGTCATCCGTGCACCTCCTGGATGATCAGTGGGATCCGGACTCCACAAGAACCAGACTCTCGTCCCAGCTATCATTGGTCAGGTCCACGGCCCCGACTCCACAGGTCGACAGTACTATAGTACCCCCAACGAGCTAAATCCGGGAGGTATAACAATGGGTGAGTGTGAAAAAAAGCCCCCCTGTTTTGTGCCGTAATCATTTTATGTTTATCACCTCTCGTAGCTAATTTCGGTCCTCTGATTGCAAATATGAAGTCAAAATTTGCAAAAAAATTTATGCATTGGAACTAACACGGGGGCAAAACCACCTCCGGATTTAGCTCGTTGGGGGTACTATATAGTCTCGCCCGACTCCACATGTAATTAAGCCGGCTCTAATCAGTCCCATAAGGGAGGAATTAGCGACAGGAATGGCCGGTTCAGTATGCCTATCTTGTATAGACTGAGAAACTGCAAGCTGTAAGGAGGAGCCAGGGCACAGTCGCGTTCTCCAGAAAAGACCGACTGAGCCATTGTTTCCCGGAATCGTTTCCTTTGTAAAACTCTGGCGATCGAGGTAGCGAGCGAGCGAGGCCGGATTGCCGGAATGCCGGATTCCAGCCAGGGTTTCAGTTCCTTTTGCTCAGCTAGCTTGGAAAAGTACAGTAGAACTCTCCATCCCGCGCGCTTCTGCAGTACTGCAAGGAAGCGAGCTGAAGGGAAGACTCCGAAGAGACCGGTCTCCGTAGCTCCACCCGTCCGGCCGTCCCAGAGAAGCTGAGAAGTGAGACTCTCGTTGTGCTCGCATGCAGCTAATTWTAGAACCCCGAGCTGCACATGCGTGCGTCCATGCCCCATTTTAGAACTAGCATAGCATAGMAGTGCAGTGCGTTGCAGACAGACCGACAATCATCAAGAGATCGAACCCCACCACTCGGGAATTGGACCTACTAAGCTTGGGAATTGGGACCCTTAATTGTAGCTTGGACCTCGATCGGAAGAGTCGGAAGCGGAAGGAAGGAAGGTCACTACAGTTACAGTACATTAGCTTGGGAGACAAAACCGATGTGCACAGAAAAATACTCAAAGGCAAGGCAAGGCAAGGTCTGTCTGTCTGGGTACGTTTCCGCCATCACTCGCGGGATCGCTCGTAGGAGACGAGCAAAATCGTGCGAACGCCGAAGCAATGGCAGCATTTGATGATCAGGATTCCCAAATTGAACCGGTTCTTCAAGCACAGTGTCCGGTTATTTTCTCTTTTTTTTTACTCAGAATAGAAAGGGTACAGACTTTCCCACCGGGGTTTTTTTGCAGGTGTTTTCAAATTGCAACTGTTTTTTATCCCAATTTCACTACACTGAATAGGGGTATTAAGGGGACCCACACTATTTAATTGACATTTCACACTATATGARTATCTTCTACTTTTGTTGTACATGACCAGTTACATAAGTGTCCACGAGCTGTACATCATGTTTCAACATCTACAGTTTTCTGCACTAAGTCCCCTTAATTGTTTGGTCCTCTAATACCCTCTTAATACCCTCTTAATACCCTCTTAATACCCTCTTAATACCCTCTTAATACCCTCTTAATACCCCTATTCAGTGTAGCTAACTTTGAACTAACTGCCTGTTTTTTTTCCAATCATTGAACGGGAGCATTTGATGATCAGGGTTTGTATTACCTGAAGCCCCGGCTTCCATTTAACTGCAGGCCGTGGAAGGACGCCGGTTGTGGACCCAAGCCAGTGCGTCKTACCATGGATGACAGAGAATCCTTCTTAGTGCATATATTCTTCCTTGGCATGGAATTTTGTGGAACAAGGGGAGGTCAGATTGCATAATAGATTGACCTCCAGTTAGTGCTCAATCTTGGGTTACTTTTGTAAACAAATGCTTTTTTATTTTTATTTTCCAGAAAGGGTGATTTTCACAGTGACTACCATGTCCTTATGGGGGTGTGGGTTTAGTTGATTGTCCAAAGTTTGTGTGCTTAGGGCGTGCAAAAGTGAATAGTGAATAGTGCTTTGATTTTGTAGCCTAGTTTTCCATGTGCTTGGGAAGTCAAATTCACTATTGAACTTGGTCCAAGAGGTTGAAACATTGCCCAAAAAMAATTATAGAAAACACTTTTTAATTGTCGACAATTTCTTTCAAAGCCGAGACAGAGGAGCTTAGATTGTTGTTGAAGGGTTTAGGTACGGACTATGGAGTGTGTGCGACGTGTAATATAAAACAACTAGTGCATCGAGCACTATTAGAAACAACTGGTGTATTAATTTTGTACAATTGTTTGTTGAATCTTGCTTAGACACAATAAGATCCAATTGAAAGAATCTATTGAGATGGTTTTCAAATGAAAGAGATAATTCAAATGGTTCACTTACAGAGTTATAGAAAATTTACGATCAAATTACACATGCACAAATAAGAACAAATATGTAAAATTTCAATTTTTTTTGCTTGCCAACCTAAAATTGTCAAAAACCACTCAAAATTGCCATTTCTATTGTATTCACCAAAGAAAATTGAAAAAATATTTTTTTTGAGAATCTAAATGTAGTATCTTCTACTTCACTTGTCTTAGATCACATGGTAAATATTCATGAAGTTTGACTATAAATATTGGAAGATATTAGCATTCAAAGTTGAAAAAAAAAATTTTGAACAATGACTTGGATTTTCATATCACTTTGACCACCATTAGAGGATTTTTTTTTCATGGACTTTGAATTAAAAAAACATTTATGTTGAACAATTGAATTGAAATTCTAGGAATTTAAAAATGAAATAAAAATTTAATTTAATTCAATTCTTTAAAAAATTGTTAAATAGAAGTAGGTATAGGATTGTTCAAAGGAAAAACTAAAATCATTAATAGCTCTGAAAGGTGAAATTGAAACACAATAATCTTAATACTGAAATTGGTTTAGCACATAAACTTAACGTATCAAACAATCTTTTCAAAAAATTGTGAAAATTTTATTAAGAAATGAATCTTGTAAGTTATTTATTTTGAGAAGTTGCTTAGATTGCTCCCAAAACAAGATTGTCATAACCATATCCAAATAGGATGATATAATTTATATGATTCATCAAAGCTTCACATATCAAAGAAATAATATTTTAGGAGATTCTTTTGATTTTGATTTTGATCTTTCGTGTTTTTTGGTGTTGCCCACCTCCACCCACCCTTTTGGCCGTTTTGGCCTTTTGGGTCTTGTAGTAGGTACATAACTTTTGCTCCCATGCACCAATTGAAATACATTAATAAAATTTATATTCCCMCAAAGCAAATGTGTTTTTCTAGCTTCACAAAAAGTTTCAAAAACCATGATGAATATTGAGACCGTACAAGGCCTACCCAAAGTCCCATTTTGTCCCTTGCATGGCAAAGGGACTTTACGGGTTAAATGAGATGAAATGACTCAATATATATTACAAAATAGCCAGGTCACCTTGCAACCAAGCTTTATCAGTCCTTTTCATTTTATTTTTATTTTTATTTGCTTGAAACACATGGACAAACTMCATTGCAAAGGAAAGGCCAATACCACGGTGAAAAGTGTTTAGCTTTTCTAGTTTTTTTCTTTTTTTTTTTTCTATATTTTGACTTTGTCATTTCCTTTCCTTGCAGAGAAATCCATCTTTCACTCAATTGCAGGGAAATAATCCCATAATAATAAAACTTTGATAGAAACTGAATGCCAAAAAAGATATTTGCACTTTATTTCACAATTTCTGCCCAAAACTAAGTCCAAAGGCCTCACTGTCGACTGGGTCTGCAACTGCACTGCACAGTACTGTACCGATGTGGCCCTTACGACKCCACTGCATGGCCGAGCATCCAAGCTCCAATCGACTACAGTAGCCAGCTCAGTGAGTTTTTTATTTTTTATTTTTTAATGCCATTCTTTTTCTCTCTTTAGTCGGAGTGTGCTCACCACCAGCATCCCCACCAGCTGTTCCGTATCCCATTCTTTACTTTTTTTTTTTGGACCTCGTATACAGATGCGAGTCATGAGACCTGGACGAGTTCTCCAAATGAGGCTTGCGTTCTAGAATTGAGGTGCAACTTTTTGCAAGTTTTGTAAAATTTAGGGATACATAACGTGGAAAAGCTTGGTGTGGTCTGCAATGACCTTAAACTACCCTAGGTGATGGGATGGGTGATAGGAGCTTCCGTTGGAATCCACGAGGTTCCCAATTCAACTCCCCGTGCTGACATTGCTCGCATGGGGGCTCTTCATGCTAGTGCACTAGGAGGGGGTTTGTTCCTTCATTTATTCGGGTGATGCGCCAGGTTTCTTGGATGCGATGTCAGTCCAGCTGCGGCCCTCCGGGTCCATATGTTTCGAAATAAAAATAAATAAAAAAGCTTGGTGCAATGAAGGTTATGTATCCCTATCTCTATTTGAGGTCCTCTTCCTAAATTTAGTGTTAGGGGACTCACTGGTGGGGTTGCTCTCTCCCCCCCCCCCCCGCCCTCCATTTCCGTGTCAAACTACTAATAAGTTATAATATTTTTCATACGTTAAAATATCTTGAAGTGAGTGTCAACCTGCCGTGCTGGCTCCCTCCAAGCTGTCCCCTCTTTTTTCTGAAACTGGGGGCCGACCCCACCTGGGCCCTCCCCTCCCATTCCTGCCGTTTGACTTTGTGCTGAAGTGACTGGCCCCCGAGAGTCCCTCCTCCCCCATGACGGACCCATCCCCACCATCCAACAAGTCAGCCATGTGGAGTTCCCCGAAGCGGACGAGGTTTTCCACGTGGGGCTTCCGTAGGAGAATCGGTCGTCCCATGCCAGTCTTTGACGGAGTATCACGCTTCGCCGGGTCCCGCACTCCCGCAGGCCGTGACTGGCTGGCCCTCCCGCGCGCACTTCCGTAAACTTGTATCCAGTACAGGAGTTCCGTTTTCCAGCCAGCCAACCAGCCAGGTTCCGAAGGCTGGATTTGGCATTTCGGCATTCCGGCTTTCGTTACTTGGCAGCACCTTATACGATGATGGGTGCAGTAGTGCACCAGCTTAATGAAAGCGTAACTTCGATGACAACAGTGCCGGACTGCCGGCAGGACCGGTGCCATATAAACTGAACTTCCCTGTAATGTGATGAGATACTTTGCGGTACAGTGGCCGAGGAGGAGAGACGGGAGTGACGAAATAATATCTCCAACGATTCCTTCGTGAACCACCTGGAGGAGTAGCACGGGCAGTCCAGTCGAGCAGTGACACCCTTGCTTGCCGGCGGCCGGCCTGCACAGAAAGAGAGAGAGAAGAGAGAGAGGGAGAGAGAGAGAGTCGGTTCGAGTGATCCTGCTCGGGACGTCACGGTGAGCGAAGAATCCCCGCCTCCCCTGTCAGCAGACGGATCTAACTTAATTAGGAGTTTAGGACAGGTAGAACCTGTGTTTAGTGCACCCTCCCGTAGGACTTCATTGCCCAGGAAGAGAGTAGGTGGGTCATGCGCATGAGGCAAGATGAAAATATGTGGCACTATGGCCTCTGGAAATGCAATATATTTCTCTCTTACTGCATACGACATTGGAGAACTCATACACTTGCCATACAATCAATTGTGGGTACTACAAAACACTCGTCACACATTCAAATTACAATATTAGAGCATCTCTTCCACTCTTGCATTGGGGGAGTTCCTGGCCCGCTCAGTGTTGAGCCCGCCCTTGGAAACACCCCCCACCGCATACTCGAAATCCAAAAAAAAACATCCCAGCCCCGCCCAAATTATTCATCAACTCGGAATCCTCCAAGGCCCGCTCACCTCTCCCTCAAGCTTGCATTCACCTTGTCTTATCATGTTTTTGTCTCTTTTTTAGAAAAGTCAGACAACTATTACAATTCCCACCAATCAAAATGCAGAGCTCCTAGAAATATGGAGAGCAAGGGTGGGGAACTATGTGATGGTGGAGCCCGGAAGGAGACTTTGAGCCCGACAAAAGCCATTTGGCAAGGCACTTTCCCAGGGAAAGAGTGGAGATGCTCTTAAGACTACTGTAGAATATGGTAGTGTCCCATCAACACCGATCAAAACCTCACCACCGACATCAAAGCTCTCTTCGAATTTCTAAAAACTACAAACGGTCCTCTCATGCTGAATTTCTACCCTTTGCATACCGCGATGACCAGGGCAACGTGTCTCCCATTTGCCCTGTAGTAGTCAAATTAAGGGGTTCAAGTTTGTCATTTAAACGAAGGCTATGCAATGTTCCTTATATATTTTAACGAATGCTGTGCAGTGATTATTATACAGAGCACTAGTATACAAAAGGCCACTCACATTCCTTAATTGGAGTAAGTGCCAAACAATGGTAAACCTGTAGGTGCAGGTTGTATCGCTGGCAAAAAAATTCCTAAGGCCATGGCCAGAGAACGAGTTCTCCTTTCACAATTCACGTCTCCTTCAATGTCACATTAGCCTGAAACTTGAAGAGTTGCAAAGTAGAAAGGAAGGAAACTGATATTGCAACAAGCGGCTACTCAACGGGAAAGACTGTGTCTTGTTTTGAGTAAGATCCTACTCAAAACTTCCTCACACTCAAAATTTCTTCATTCTCAAACTTCCTCACACTCAAAATTTCTTCATTCTCAAACTTCCTCACACACTTCTTCACGTGGCAGTAGTACCTGTGATCATTATCGCTCCTTGAACAGGGCAGAAAATATCATCCCGAGCTGTTAAAGTGCTGTTGAACATCGCTGGCGTTGATGCCAATCTATTGAAAACATCAAAATATAAGGAACTTAACCGAGAAAGAACTCATACAGATAAAAGTACACCTCACACTCACTATGCCACTGTACAGGGTAGAGTGGAAAACTAAGGCGATCGACGGCCTAGATGAACTTCAATTGTAGAAGACGTCTTCGTGCAAGTTTCTCGAAGAAAACATACCCATACTCAATAACTTCCAAGCCAGCACCAGCAACACCCCGAGCTACGGCATTCTGAACAAATCAAATCACGATTGTTAGCAAAAGAACCTTCCCCAGTATAGCACCGAGATACTGAAAACACTAGAAGAACCTTCTYCGCATGACCAAGAAGGCATGCGATGGTGTAATGGGGCACAACAAATAACGATGAATTCTAGAGTGGGAGGCAGTCCCACTWGTTGAAAACAAGACACCTGCTCAAAATCGGCCTAGTGCAGCCCTTGACAAAGTTAATCTTCAACTGAATTGTTCACATTTCCCAACAGAACTCACAACAGYCCTTCTTAATAGAAAGCACACACGAAGACCAAGAAGCTCTTGGTGCTTGATGGAGCCCATATGAGACTCGGAAGAATTTCAAGAATAACCTGTTCCGTCCCCATATTGTTCTCACCTGAATAGATTTTGCGGATATCCTTGAGTCGTGTCCAAGAGAGACTCTAAGTTTCGTAGAGAAATCAGATTCCTTCCTATCAAGAAGCCACGCTGCAAATGCAGCACCAATAGCCTCAGCAGCAGCCTCCGTGAGATTGACAGATTCGCCCTCCACACCATCCACTGCTATTCCTCGAATATCACTGCACTTTCAGAACATGGAAACTGAATGAACCGCATCATACCCGCTACCACTCAAGTGGATACCAATCGGCATGACTTTGTTCCTGAAGAACCAAAACCCTGAAAGTTTCAAGGGATTGCGAGCTCCACCAGGTCAATCAATGACTCGACAAGTTTGCACAAGGCAAACTGGAATCTAGAATCTTAAAGAGAAAGAAGTATTCACCTGCCATTCTGTAGTTTCTTAAAATCTACCGTCTGAGTCAATGTCGATTCACTCCCCGTCGAAACAGCGGCTGTGAAGACACCAGGTTTTTAGTTAGTAGTACACAATTTTTGACAGCAAGATTTCACAAACGACCCTTTTAATTTGATAAATTTCTTGTTAAAAGTAAGGTTACCGCACCTCATTGCAAGACCTATCAAATGCGACACTCTGGAATCTTGCACAATGAGTACAAATTGATTTTGAAAATGTACAGTGCACAACCTCGACATCAGAACTCATGTTAGATTTAAACCATCTATCAATTAGAGTTTGAACCCTTACAACTTTTGCTTGTGGTATCCAAATAATGCATTCTCTGGCGCGTTGGAATCTCTTCGATTTGCCAATATGAATAATTGAAAATCGGATCATTCTGATATTAGGATCTAAGCTCAGTGCTCAAAGTATCGCAATTAGGTGTGGTTACCTTCGACTGTGGCAGGTCACATAATGATTGATCCGAAACATTCTAACTAAAAGCTCAATTCAGTTTTCAATTCAAATTCAATAGAAAACAGACCTCGAGTCGCCATGAATTTTCTAGGTCGGCGAGACAAAAGCGACCTCGAGTCAAAGTTGGTGTTGACCTTGCCAATTGGCAAGAATGTCGATCGCAAACCAAATAAAACTTGAGGATGGAGTTGTTCGCCGCTAATTCTCTCACACGCGCCACTCTGACCGACAGAGGCGTGCACCGGAGGCTTGCTCAACTGCCACACAGAAGCTGCAGATGAAACCAAGAAAATGGAATTCAGAGGTAAAAAACACTTCAAATTCTTCAAACCTACTCAAATTTCGAGAAACACGTACCGCTCCATCTATTGTCCCGGAAACAGTCAAAATCCTAATATCAAAGAATCCAATCMAATTCTAGGATATAATAAACCCTACACAAAATTAACAAAAAAMCTCAATCCTTCTAAAAACTCACATTTATCAATATTCCATGCACAGAATCAGAATAGAATTGTGACACAAAAGCCAACCAGACATTCAGATATTGAAAACTTCCGACAACTACAAATCTCACGAAAACTTCCGAACCTACGAAAGTAAAAAGAAACGTATTCCCCTCTCACTGCTAAAAAAACAGTCGCAATCTTAAAAAGCAAGTCCGATTCTAATAAACCTAGGCGAAGCTAATAAAAATACACTCAATCTTTCTAACAATCTCACACTCTTCAACACTCGAGCACGCAGAGTCAGTAAAGCATTGAAACATCAAAACATCAAAAGAAGGCGAAATCCAAGAAAATGGAATTCGTAGATTGAAAAGTAATCACAACTTCAAATCTCAGAAAAATTTCAAACCTACTCGATTGATAAGAAGCGCGTTCCCTTCCAGATTTTCAAAAGCCTAATCTCCAGTACTGAAATCCAATTCTAGGATATCTATGCCCTACACGCAGTGWATACAAAACATACTCAATCCTTCTGAAAATATCACAACGAGCCCAGATTCGGTAAACAGTGTAACATCAAAAYACGACGAAATCCAACCAGACATTCAACGTGCAGACCTGACCATCACCAAAAACAGAGGAAAACACTAGCCATTCGCCAAATTGTCAACTGGCAACCGATTTTCAAGTTTTCTGGTATTGAAAGAACCAGAAAATTGCGACAAGTGCAATGGAGAAGAGAACAGAGGGAGAAGAGCGGGGGTGGCGAYAGTAAGTTACAGGCCATGGAATCAGACGAGCTCGCTGATGAGGCCACAAAAAAGAGGACTGCAAGCACCGAACGGTCAGTCTCGTGTCGAATGCAGAAACAAAGCAGGTTTCTCTCACAAGAGAACATGTGAGGGGAACATGCCAGGGAAATTTGTGAAGGGAACGTGAAGAGGGGACGTGCAAGGGGAACGATGGCAAGAATGGCATGGAGTCATGGACTGGAACGGGGAATTGCAGGGTGATATGCCGTGTGTGCCCCCAAAAGTATAGAAAATATAGGGCGATGGGAACGGGAGGGGAGCTCCGAAGGGGAACGTGAAGATCTGCCATTTACCCGTTGGGCAAACGCTGAAATTTTATTTTACACACATGATAAAATTTGCAAATTTTGAATTCATATCTACAATCAGATGCCCCAAATTAGACTCAAGGGGTGTAGAAGGTAAACTTTTCAAGCACAAAATAGGAGGCTTTCTTTTTTACTTGCACTCCTAGAATGACTTGAGACAGTTGAGAGGGCTGAGCAAGGGGTCCGGTTCACCCTGATCCTACTGGAACATGCAAGTGTGTGGGGTTGTAACTTAATTGATTTTGGAATTCCAAAGCGTCCAATATTTAGTAGCCAATCCATTTCCAACTAAGGGAGAGGCATCCAATGGCGTCCATGTATCCAATGCCGTCAAATTCTACAGAGTGTAATCATTTCACACTATAAATGTAGGTAGGCAGTACATAGCTTATTTTTTTGACCTAAAATAATAAACAATCTACAGTCCCGTTACATTTACCTTCTAGAATGAATGCATGACCTAGAAAGGGACGGCAATGGGTACATGGACGCCATTCATTTGATTGCCTCTCCCTTAGACACCTATTTTTGATGGTTAATTTCTTATATTTTTGATGAGTTGTAATAGGAAATAGGATTCCCACTAGCTAGATGATAGCTCAATCATGAAGAACAAGAGCAACAAAGATTTCACGGAGGTGTACATTGAAAGCATAGAATGATCACAAAATGTTCAATGAAAGCCACAATTATCACTTGCATTGAAGCATTCTCGATCTTGTAAAAAAAAAATTGGTTGGAAATAGAGTGGCCTATATAATACATTGAACTAAACCATTACAAAAAATTCAATTTAATTTTTTTTTGAGGGAAAAATGTAAAAAAAATATGAAATCATTCCTAAATCTCATTTTATAAATAAGAAATTTTTTCTCCTCACCTTACACATGCTACATATATGTTAAATTGCTTAAGTGGTTGAAAATGGGGCAACTACATTTGGGTCAACTTTAGCATTTTGAACCCACGTAGTATGCACCCGCAATTATATTTCCTAGCAAGTTGTGAGGGATTGATTTTGTAGAGATCAATCATGTGTTTGAAGACCACTTTACAAAGAAATAATCGATGATTATAAAAGAATTGGTGGGTTGTTGCAAAAATTGAAATAGGCCTGGTTGTTAACAACAAAGGAATAGGAATTTTGAATTTTTGGGGGTGCATTATTCTCAATTTGTCCAAGCCATGGTAGGAAATTTGCCAATGCAAGTTTTTATTCTTATATTAAACATGTTGATTGAAATAAATAAATATAGTTGAAAATATCATAAATGGATGTCTATATCTTGCACTTGATTGTCACTTGAGTAACTCACAAAACTCCAAAGAATTTACAATCTAAAAGACCAACAACAAGAAAAAGGGCAAATATTATATTGAAGGTTGAAGTAGAAACCCAAAACTATTGATCTTGGAAGGACACTAAGAGCATCCCCACTAGGTGTTCTATATTCTTTTCTCTATTTGTCTTTGAGACCTCATATACAAATGAGACCTGACAAGTTCTCCAAATGAGGGTCGCCATACAGAAGTAGGGCGCAACTTTTCGCGAGTTCTGTAAAATTTAGGGATACAAAAATTGGAAAAACTTGGTGTGGTGAAGGTTCCGTATCCCTATCTCTATTTGAGGTCCTCTCCCTAAATTTTTAGGGATAGGGAACTCACTTGTGGGGTTGCTCTAAGGCCACAAAAGTGGCTAATGGTCTAATGGATGACTTTCAAGATTACAAAGAAACAAAGAATACACATATGGATTCAAAAATTGGATCATTTTAATAAAGTACTTTGATAATAGATGTCATCTTTCCAAGGTTAATTTTCTTGTCAATTTTGTTCATGGGTCAAACCTAGGAAGAAATTGTCACTCCACATCTACACACTAGAAGAAAACCTTGTTTAATGTGATTGATTTTAGGTGTCATCAAATTTGACAACCCATGTTTTTATGTTAAAAAAAAATTTCAACAAAACATCAAGACGTTATGTTGAACGTTATGTTTGACATAAAAACATGAGCTATCAAATTTGATGTCACTACCTAAAATCCGTCACATTAAACACAAGTTTCTTCTAGTGTACACAAGAACTTACAAAAGTCAATTTGATGCAAGTGACAAACCATTGGAAATCATCTAGGATTTCTTTTCATTTATAAAAAAGTCATGAATTATTTCTTTTTTGAATGAAGCTAGTGTGGACTCTTGTTGTTGAAGATGTATTTACTTACGCCTATTAAGACTTGTATCCTATCCCTTTGCCCCCCCCTAGAATAATTTTGCCTTTACGCCTACCTTCTAATCCTTCTATTAAGCAATTCTAAAGCTTTGATAGCTTCATATAAACCAAGATTTTTACTTTGAAATACAATCATCATGAAAATATTCAATTCAACTCCTAAAGTTCATAACCATGCATTATCAAAACACTAAGTTAACCCCTAAATGCCCAAGGCGTCCAAATGCGGTGTCAACAAAAACTTTGAAGTTGAAAAAAAACTAATTAAGTTGCTATTCTTAGTAGTTTCTATTTTTGATAGATGCCTATTAAGGTCCAGCTTCAGCATCAAAAATCCAATAATTATGGAAAAAAAATGACTATGATTTTTCTACTCAAAATTTTGTGCAAGGGCACCTTGTGTAATCTTGACTTTCCCTAGTGTTGAGGGCTCTTGGAAATAATGAGCCTCAAATACACTAGATCTTCGAGACAAAATCGCATAAGAAATTCATTTAAGAGAATTGTAGAGTAGATTTTGAGAAGCTATAAATTGATTAGGATTGTACATGCTAGGCCCTATAACCTCATATATTTTGATTGACAAACTTTCTAGATTCACCTTGCTAAAATGGGATTGAATTCTTTTTTGTAGTTTTGACACCCTCTTGGTTAATCATTATGATCTTTTCAACTCATAAGTGATATAGTTGTGTTTTCTTTTCCAATGTAATCTCTAACATGTTTAGTTTAAATTTGTACGATTACAATTCGAAAAAATTGATACAGTTCATCAAAATGTTATTTTTTTGTTCAACTTGGAGCAAATTTCTAGAAGCTGAAAATAGGCCTTGGGCATTTAGGGATTAAATACTTCCATTTCTAGTGCAAAGAACTACAATGAATTTTTTTTTTGCATATTTAATTTTAAAATCTTGCTTTAGACTTGTATGGAAAGTGAAAAAAAAGATCTAGACTCTTTGACCATATGGATTGTAGAATATTAGTGTTCATAGTGTTAAATAAAAATAAAAATTGTCACCTTGATTTCCCTAGGTTTTTAGACTTTGAATCCCTTTGACTTGAATATTTTGCACTATAGAGTTTTGAGGTTAAAATTTCTATAGTAGAAAATCAAATTTATAAATTATTGAAAAATTAATTTTCAATTTTTTCAGTTATTTTCATTCTTCAAGAAATTATTAAAGAGCAATATAGGCACAAGATGGAAGGACAAATCAAATCATTAATAGTTGTAAAATAGAATTGAAACGTGTCAATCTTAAAGGTGAATTTTTTTTTGCTAATAATTTGACCATATATATTTTTTTATTTTGAAAAAAAGTGGAAATTGAATTTGATTTTTCAAGAAGATGCCTTGGTTGCCCAAAAAACAAGACCCTTCATAACTTTCATATCACTAATTCAAATACAATGAATCAAAGATTTTTATATCGACACACATACAATAGAGGGTGGTCTTTCTTTTTGACAAAAAACAAAATGGATATTATTTTTGGATGCATGTTTGTAATTTCATCCATGAATTTCTTGAGAATTTGTTATAGGTTTACATATAAATTTTGGAAATCCCATCAAGTGATTCAAAGTCCTTATTTTTTATTATTTTTATCTTTAAAGTCACATAATTATTAATGGAATACAAAAAAAAGTTAATCCAATAGTAGTGTTTAATCCTTTTATCTTTACGCATCCAAAAAGTGGATGCACCTTGGTCAACCTTGATTATAATTGTCAAAAAAATTCTTATATATTTTAAGCTAATGAAATATATCTTGACAAGATTTTATTCTATCAAATTTTGAAATTCTTAAGAAATTGAATAATTGATAGAATTATTGTAATTGCAAGCTTCGAGTGTCAAAATTCATATTACACCATGTTGCGTGTTATTTATTTGAATTTCTTCTTTTAAGATGTTTTCTAAATTTAAACTAAAAAATTATGTTTTTTCTTGTGAAACTCATTTATGGTAAAAATCCCAAATCATTCAAATATATATTCTTATTGATATAATCTTGTTTCTACCTTTTATTTCTAAAAATTTATAATTATTTGATTTTTCCATCAAAATTTATGAAAAAATCAATGTTAATAGAAAATTTGCATTTTCACAAGTGAAAAATATCAAGATTGTATATATCAATTACATAATAGGATAAATATAGCTTAATGGTGAAATTTGACTTGAAGGTTGCAAGAGGTGTTTAGGATGCAAAAAATAATACAATTACTTGAGAAATTTTCACACTAATCTCCATTGCTACTAGTACCTCTTGAAATAATTTCAAACTAATTGGATTCTCTTGCTATATTTTCAAATTTATCTTCACTTTTAGTCACAAAAATCATAAGTAGGAATTTGTTTATGAAAAAAAGTGAAAATTTACATAATGATTGGCAGTTCATATTGTCAAGTAATAAAAATATAAGATTAATATTTGAACACAAATTAAAAGGAAAAATTTAGCTCAGACATGATGTTTGTCCATTTTGCAATGGATCTTCTTCATTAGGGTTTACATGCAACTCCTTAGGGGAAGTAAGCTTGGTGATAGGTGAGTTTCTTAACTCTATTTGTATACACAAACTAAAGGTTTGTGCATACTTGGCCTTAGAGGTCAAAAAAAGGAGCGGTGGATGAAGAAAAAGTCTGAGGCCTTTCAGTCCAAGGGTCTTTCAGGAATCACTAGTAGAAAATTTAGTTTTTTTTGTTGATTCGGTCCCGTTGTCCTGGTCATTTTTTGACAGATATTTGTTGATTTCAACAAATTTCTATCAAAAAGTGACCAGGATAACGCGATCGAATCAACAAAAATACTAAATTTTCTACTAGTGAATGCCGATCCTATAAGGATGCAAAAGTGGCGTCGGAAAAGAGCGGTTGTCATTGCAAAGAAGGACAAATACATTATTTTATCAAACGCTCTTTTGGCTGTTATAAAGTACAACCTCAAAGTGCTAGAAACAAAGTTTTAAAATTTTTAAGAGCGGTTTCTATTAATGGAGCTTGGGAGGGCCTATTAACTATGACTGCGGACTGAAGGGTGACGTTACGGGCGAAAGTTAATTCTGGGCCCCCCACGTCTGACGTGGTTGCCGTGCACTGCGGAAGAACGTCGCTAGAGAGTGAACGCTCTGTGTGCTTGAGCAATGTCTCTCTCGTGGAGCTCTTGTTGTGCACAGAAGTCTAGTAAGGAAATGTTAATCATAAAAATTCTAGGGCATTGCAAACGGGTAAATTATCACCCTTTTCCAAATATAAACGACTCCACATGCAAGGGGATTTGCGGTAATGGCTTCTACTGAGTTTCGTTAGCAAACTCTCTCTATTTTGCGCAATACTGAGCTCTTCACCTCTCCAATTTGTCACTCGCAACAACCACCCATACCCTCGCTTTCCATGACAACGACAAAGTGGGCCCCCTCACAGTGCAACATGCTGAATCTGGTATGATTGGGGTACTTCTAAGTTGCAACGTATTTCTAGAGTGTCACAACATGGTATACAGATTACAAGTTGGTCTGAACAAGGCATATGTTAAACGACCCCCCAGCTTTGTGCTTAGCACAACACTGCGTCCCGTGCCTATAGCCTGAATATTTTAGATTACTCGGTTTTCTCCCTTGTTCTTATCATTCAACGATTATTGGACCCTAACACCAAGTGTGCACGGACCTTGAAGGGGATGTTTATCATAAAGTGCAATAAGCACCCACTAACTTAATCTTTATTTTGGGAGCTACTTCATATGATTGTATGGTGACATTGCCATAAATCAAACACATATTTTTGGATGTTTTATTATTATCCATTTGTATTTTCTTAATAATCATCAATCAACTGACAATACATTTATTTGATGACAGACAACATCAACATCTGTAGTAAACTGTACAAAAAAAAAACTAAGAAAAAAAGAATTTTGAATACTTGAATTTCTTTCCTATTGCCAAAGCTTAGGCATGTTGTGTTGAGGAGATTCTCTATGAAATTTGTAAATTTATTCAACATTTAGGTGCAATTTTCATAATATTTTGTATTCATAGAACATGCACAATTGGTGCAATTTTCATAATATGTTGTATTCATAGAACATGCATAAATGGTGCAATTCCACATATACTATCAATTTGTGAAAGTGTGAACCATGAAAGGAAAATTCAAACCACCTCTTATTTTTGCATTGATATGTCCATTGTTAGGGTGGCCATGCATTTTTTTTWATAAACTTTGCATGAAATTGTAGTAAATTGTTATATGGCATTGGCTTTGAAAACAACATCTAGTTAGTTCATACAATGCACATGCAATTAATCTTCCATGGGTGAAAAAAAATGGTTGTAGAAAAATGAAATAATTTAGCTCTTGGAAATCCTTCTTGCAAACCTTCATTTCGATTAAGTTTCCTTAAATGTTGCCTATGCTTACCAAGAAACAACTGCCAACTCCTATCTCTCAATTAGCATGTATTGCTTCATTCCTTAGGCTCCTAATGTTGAAAGAATGCACCTCTTTCAACTTTAGACCATACATTTACCACATCACCACTCTAAGGCACTGTTTTTCATACATAAGAATACTATTTGAATCATTACATCTAAGTTTATAACATGCTCTCCAAGACCAATCTCCTTTTCCATCTTTTATTCTAAATAGATTAGATTAAGTAGAAGAAAATGGTAATGCTATGTCAATGCACAATAGCTTCGTCTTTCTTAAACAAAAGACAAGAAAACAAAAGACCATAACAATATTTAGATGACACCTATACTTAGCAAATACCAAGTCTCATACTTCCCTCTTCCTTCCTTATTGAGCAAGTAATTGGGGTTTGAGTATAATTATGTGTTTGCCAACCTTGATGTTTTGGTTTAATTCTGAACTTTCTTTTGAACACTCACTCCTTGAAAGAAATTTGGAATGGAATTTTGCAATTGTTTTGTTTGCATTGCAACAATTATCTGGGCTTCAATTGGTTGGAATAAAATCTAAATAAGTTCAAAAATTAGGGTTTCATTAAACCCTAATGCATTATGATTGTACATTTTGGTGGAAAAGATTGTCTACTAATTTTTTTTAGCAATGGTATCAATGCACAACTTTATTGAGAATTTTTCTTTTTTCTTTCTACTTGATTTAAATCTGGCATGATTTTGAATATTAGATTCTTGAAAAAATTAGATTCTCCGTAGTAGAGTTTTTAAGTTTTGATTGAAAATCACATTTTATTGCAAATGTAGTCGATCAAATTATTCACCTTGATACCCAATTTTGCTTTTTGTAATTTTGTTATGCATTGAGGAGTATTTAAATCATTGTTTTTGATTAATATCTGAATTTGTTGGCTAAAGAGTTTTGTTCATTACGGTACAATTCACCTATTTGAAAAAATTCAAGTCTCACAAGGGCAATTTTTTTTGCTACAAGTCTATTAACTTTGAGCCAGCCTCCATTCATGGAAAGAGTTTGTGAATCATTAGCAGTTTGTTTGTATCAAGCTTTGAAGGAAATCTAGCATTTTGTATGCAATTTATTTTTGTTCAATGTGAAATAATTGAGTTATGGAATCACATGTTAGAGTACAGTTATCTATGATATATTCCATGGCAATCTCAATTAATATGCTTCTTGCATCTAAAACCAATATTGATTGTTGTAAAGACTTACATCTTTTTAATATTAAAGGCAAACATTGGTACTCATTATGAAAAGAAACAACATGCCCGGATTTTATCCATATGGGCACAATTTCAACATGTTTAGTACATGAATGTGGATATTTTCACATACATCTCCCAAGTCCAATTTGATACAATAAATCATGTATTATATAAGAAAATTCAACCCTTTATGACACGTTAACCTAAATTTCTTAAATTTACCAAGGTATAATATTCTAATCTAAAAACTACCATACAATGAAGATTTAAAWTTGAATTTATTGCTCAAAWCAACATCCCTAGTCATGTTTTATAGGAGTTCTTCCATTCTATGGATAGTTTACAATTGATTTTTTAATTTKAGTCAATGATMATTTATGCATAATGTTATGAATAAACTTAATMATCTACATTTATATGCATATTGAAATCAATTCATTTTTCAAAATATAAGATCTACAATTATAACAATTATRCAAGAAATTTTACATTGATATCTTGATAATTGTYTYAATTACTTTCATAGGTTTTCAACTTTCTATAAACAAAGGAGGAAGTAAAGCAATAAAACTACATCATGAATAATTTCTAAATTGGAATGACAATTGCAATACTTYTTTAACAATTGAATTYCTTATTKGTTGAATTTATTTGAAGCACCATGGCTGATTTAGCCAGTATTAGCTCCTCCTCACAATCTGAGCAAACAGAAACATCATCAATGAGCACTCCACCATCAAATAATTTTGAAGAACTTGATCGCCAAAATAAAGTGTTGGCGCAARTACAGGAGAAGCTTAAAAAACAATTGTTGGATAAAAAAAATGAAATACAAGATCGTATTTATGAGCAAAAGAAGCAATTGCTTCGTGCAACAAGAGACCGAGAAGAGGCGGGAGTGCAATTATATGACCTCCAATGCAATCTCTCCKGTCTCCATGCGAGCTTGAACAAAACCACTACATTTCTTACAACAACCACTCAAGGTCATGCACAGGTCAACAACTTTATTGTGGTTTTAATTGTCTATGTATTCGACAATTATAATGTCTTAAGGTCAGTGCTGGTGTAGGATATTTTAATTATTGATGGMAATAGTGTAAGAATTCTAGCTAATGTTGAAGATAAAGTCTATTCATTGCAGGCAAAGGAGGAAATGGACAAATCACAAAAGCATTGGGATGCACGTTTARTAGAACACAACAATTTAAAAGAGAAAACTGCTAAGACTAGACAAGAACTTGATAGTATACAAAATTCACTTAAAGTAGTGGAAAAACATAAYGAAACTTTGAAGGGCGATGTTGCATTGAATAGAYGTGCTACATATGCAACAGARGAGGCAGTAATTGCCATTGAGGTTCTCAAGAGAAAACAAGATATAATCATTGATGAATGTCAAGAACGCATTAAGATTACTAGTGATAGAGTGGCCATGGCTAAATCTCAATTTGAAGGTTTGTTCAATTTAGTTTTCAAAAGCTCTAGTTACCGATATGCTATGACCAATATTGAATAAATGAACAATAATCTTCAACTTCTACCAAATATTAAATTTTTTTTTGAAATTCTATATCATAAAATATATTATAATGATTTAGACATGTAGAGAATATGTTAGTAGGTGTGTTCAATTTATGAATATACATATGTTTGATTTTTTATATATTAATTTGAAGTAAAGATTCAATTGTAATGAATATTAGTTATCATAATTATAAATTGGTACATGTGAMTTTAAACTTGTTAATGTTGATTTATTTCTCTAGCTCAAAAAAGAGAAACAGATGTAGCAAATCTTGCACTTCGCGAAGCGGATATAGAGATGGGTTCAATACATGCAGAAAAGCGGCAACTTACATTTCAATGGAATTCTACTTTAGTTGTTTTGACTCGATGTGATCGAGCTGTAAAGGTCARTATTTTTCATCAAAATAGTAGAATTATATATAGAAAGACATAYATATATTACAACTTTCAAATTAATAAAATTTTACAAATCAATTTAGTTTTTAGCATAAATATCACTGTCATTTCTATGAAATATCATTRAAAYTGCTTAATAGTTTTGTGTAGWAATGATYACAATTAAGGAATTGCATTTAATTATACATTAGAGTAAAAATTATATATTTTAGAAATTTCATGTTGTAATAGTTTTTACTAAACTTTTAAAGAAGTGAAAATCAATAAAACTTAAATGCAAAATCCTAAACTAAAATTTCATTTGAATTGAATGTGCAAAAAGATTTTAAAAATTGCAATTCATCAACAAGGAGAATCAAAACTTGGAATAATAACAGAGAAAAAAAGATATCTAAAAGACACTACAAGGTGGTTGTATCTAAACGAAAGGGCAAAATTTCAATTTTTAAAAATTGACAGTGGCATGAAAGAAACAAGAAAATATACGGACTTTGTAACAAAAAAGANTTAGTAGGTGTGTTCAATTTATGAATATACATATGTTTGATTTTTTATATATTAATTTGAAGTAAAGATTCAATTGTAATGAATATTAGTTATCATAATTATAAATTGGTACATGTGAATTTAAACTTGTTAATGTTGATTTATTTCTCTAGCTCAAAAAAGAGAAACAGATGTAGCAAATCTTGCACTTCGCGAAGCGGATATAGAGATGGGTTCAATACATGCAGAAAAGCGGCAACTTACATTTCAATGGAATTCTACTTTAGTTGTTTTGACTCGATGTGATCGAGCTGTAAAGGTCARTATTTTTCATCAAAATAGTAGAATTATATATAGAAAGACATAYATATATTACAACTTTCAAATTAATAAAATTTTACAAATCAATTTAGTTTTTAGCATAAATATCACTGTCATTTCTATGAAATATCATTRAAAYTGCTTAATAGTTTTGTGTAGWAATGATYACAATTAAGGAATTGCATTTAATTATACATTAGAGTAAAAATTATATATTTTAGAAATTTCATGTTGTAATAGTTTTTACTAAACTTTTAAAGAAGTGAAAATCAATAAAACTTAAATGCAAAATCCTAAACTAAAATTTCATTTGAATTGAATGTGCAAAAAGATTTTAAAAATTGCAATTCATCAACAAGGAGAATCAAAACTTGGAATAATAACAGAGAAAAAAAGATATCTAAAAGACACTACAAGGTGGTTGTATCTAAACGAAAGGGCAAAATTTCAATTTTTAAAAATTGACAGTGGCATGAAAGAAACAAGAAAATATACGGACTTTGTAACAAAAAAGARTACAAAAATTCTTCAACAATATGCTAAAGTTCACACCAARGTTGAGAAAATACAAGGTCAAGTTGAATTGGTTTCACAAGATATTAAAAAAATGGAAGTTGAAATCAAGGTAAAATATATAATTTTAATTTATTTTTGTAATTGCATTGGTTGAAAAAAATGAATATTTATTTTATACAAATAATGAATTTTATAATTCAAATCTCAAATTGCCATTGAGATATTAAGATAGAAAATTTATATGTCATTTAGGAAATTAATAAACAATATAGAAGAGAAACAACCAAGATACATGAGCTTGAAAATAGAATATTGACAGGACTATTAGAGCAAGTCATTCTTGAAGAAAAAGGAGCTGAAGCAACTGTTTCAAATATCACTGAGTTGAGAAAGTTGGTCAAAGATGAAGACACAATGGCTACTGATTTAAATCATGAACTTTCTCGCATCCGTTGTGACATTCTTGCARTTCAAGCATACAATCAAGAAGTAGCCTCTACATTAAAAGCTGTAAACAACAATGTTGCTTCAAAATATAATCTCATATCTAAATTTGATGCAGAGATTAAACAAAAAGGACGAGAAATAGACATTAAAGCAAAAGAAATCATATTGTTGAATAGAAAATATGAACAATTAACAGCTAATTTTGATGCTAATGCTAGTGCTTCATCACCATGGGAAGCAATGTTGTATAGTTTAAAACAAGAAATCAATCAAAAAATGAAAGAGTCTAATGAATCTCAAAAGCGATGGTTGTCTTTGCAAACTTCATTAGTGGTCCTTCAAAATGATGTCAATACTTTGTCAGAGAAAGCACAACGAGCCGCTTATGATCAAGGAGTATTAACTCAAAGAAAACATAGAGTTGATACACAATATAATATGTTAGCAAAAGCAACCAAAGATCTTCAAATCGGAATACGACAAAAACAAAATTTAATTGTTAGGTGTTGTTTCAATTTTTTGTTATATTAACATTTTAAATTCATAAATTCATAAATTCATCCTATGTCCTTTTTACATATATTTTWAACATTGAGTTCTAAAATTTAAGGGAATGTTTTTCAAGACATGCAATTTATTAAATTGTTTTTTATGAACTATAAATTGTGAATTTTCTCAATTGATATTATAGTAATGATTAATTTATCATTTGATTAATCAAATTATTTTGTAAATTTTAACAAAAATGATTTGTTTTTATTTATTTATATTCAGAATAAAATTTATACATTTATAAATTTAAAATATATTAAAAAATTATTCCTAAGATTTAATTATGTAAAGGTCTTTAATGTTTTGAACCATTCTAAATTTTTTGTTAGTATTTTTCATTTCACAATTTAAATTAAATTACTTTTGAATCACTTTTTTATGAACTATAAATTGTGAATTTTCTCAATTGATATTATAGTAATGATTAATTTATCATTTGATTAATCAAATTATTTTGTAAATTTTAACAAAAATGGTTTGTTTTTATTTATTTTTATTCAGAATAAAATTTATACATTTATAAATTTAAAATATATTAAAAAATTATTCCTAAGATTTAATTATGTAAAGGTCTTTAATGTTTTGAACCATTCTAAATTTTTTGTTAGTATTTTTCATTTCACAATTTAAATTAAATTACTTTTGAATCACKACATAGGTTGAACGATTTGATTGGTAAAAATAAAAGCTTAGAAACTTCATTACTTGACATCACAGAAAACATGCGAATTCAACATTATTTGGCTTTGAAAGATTTGGCTAYAGAAACAATAAATTTACAAACTCAATTAGACAATTTTGTAGCTGAAAAGAGTCATGCAAATAAGCATTTAGATGAATTAGAGCACCATGTGATGTTGTGGAGATATAAAATATCTTTTGAAATTGAAACTCAAGTAAGACATCTTTCTACAATGAGAATTGATTTAAAATTAAAATTAAAGTTTATTTGTATATTTTTGTATATTWATTTATTTTAAAACTAAAAATTTATTATAAATTTTTCTTTTTCCAAAATTAATCATAATCCCACATTATTTATTTTAGCAACATTATTTTTTTTAGTTATTATCTTATAATAAAGAATTTTGATAGTATAGGCTGCTATAGATCCAAATGTTGGAGCAGGAGAACTTGCAACTCTTAAAAAATCTGTAGATCGAATGCAATTTGAACTTGATAGCCTCAATATTCAAAGGAAAAAACTAATCAACGTTTTGGAATCAAAAGTTGATACCCGAAAAATTATTACTGCTAAAATTGAAGTTGGTCTTTGCTTAATCTTAGTATTTTGATATGTTGAATTTATAATTTCTTGATATTTATGTAAAATGTAATTGAAAAGCTATCATTAAATATTTTTTCTTTAAAACTATCCTATAGTTTATTCTATTAGTGAGTTTGACAGTAATTTATCAAAACCACATTGTTTTGAATTAGTATATATTGAAAATTTTCTTGTAAAATACTGATTTTTATAGAAATGGCGAATTTGATTAAATTGGCAATAAAACTGTGAAAGTGACATCTAGGACGGATATAGATTTTTAGTCATCTATGACATATGTAGATGCCAAAAAACTATGACTTATTTAGATTTTAGACTGCATGGTCTGGAACATTGAAGACAGATATAGATTTAAGACTGCGCAATTTGAAGTGTAAAAAGTGCTTAAATAACGAAATGACACCATTTTAATGAAATTTGCAATAGAATTTTTTTGTAGTGATTCTTATTTTGCAACCTCAATATTACTATAAAGTATTATATCTTGCATGAAAATCTATGTAATACCCGTCAGTTTGATAAAAATAGAATTACTATGTATATAACGATTTCATTGTATTAAAAAATATGAATAATCTTTTATACTGTGATGATGGAAATTATACTAACTAAGTATTGTGCTTTAGACTCTTTTCTCTAAATTGTTTTTCATAAATAGTTTATATTGGAAACACATTGCCAAGTCCAATACAAATTATTCAAATTTTTTTAAGCCATTATTTTACTAATGTATTCAAACTTGAACTGAACCATTCTAAATTTTGTATTTAATGAAATATTAAAATTTCATTTATTATAGGGAATAAGCTATCGCAAAGGCATCCAAGGTCCTACTGGGTTTGAAGCTGGTTTGGTTAGAGGTGTTGAAGATATAAAAAAAGCTATAAGGGATACAAACAAAAGTGTTGTAGAATGTGATAAAAGGTATTCTTCTTGTAACTATGATTACATAGAATAACAACTTGTAAATAATGCTTACTTTTTTATTGCTTCAATTAAATTAATATAAAATTTGAAATAAGATTATCGTTGTATTTACAAAAAATAATTTATAAAAATTCACGTACTAACTTTAATATATTTTTGGACAGGTTGATAGACCTTGAAGAACAAAAAATAGAACTTAATAAAAAAGTATCAATGTTTAACGATAATCTTAGTGAAGCGCTATTGCAACAAGAAAATGACAAGTTATCTTCTTACAATATTATCATTTATACATATTTCATATATATAAAAGAATATGTTCATGTTTAATGTTTAATATTTAATTGTTTAAAATATAAAACCAAAAACACACGTGACTTAGAAATCAAATTGTAAATAGGATACGATTGAGAGAGGCAATTAATGGAAGATCAAAGGCATTTTTAGCTACTGCTTTGTATCAACGTCTTGCTAGGAAGCACGAAGACTGGAAAAATAATAAGTGGAAAGGCATTGCTATCAAAAAGACAATTAGTGAAGACTTGAGAGAAGCACAAATAAAAGGAACTACATTAATCAAAATTATTGTTGAATTGAGTGAGCAACTACCAATGATGCAACAAAAATTAGATAGTTTGATCATCCAAATAGAATTGGCTCTTAAGGCTCCTCAATAATANCATTGCCAAGTCCAATACAAATTATTCAAATTTTTTTAAGCCATTATTTTACTAATGTATTCAAACTTGAACTGAACCATTCTAAATTTTGTATTTAATGAAATATTAAAATTTCATTTATTATAGGGAATAAGCTATCGCAAAGGCATCCAAGGTCCTACTGGGTTTGAAGCTGGTTTGGTTAGAGGTGTTGAAGATATAAAAAAAGCTATAAGGGATACAAACAAAAGTGTTGTAGAATGTGATAAAAGGTATTCTTCTTGTAACTATGATTACATAGAATAACAACTTGTAAATAATGCTTACTTTTTTATTGCTTCAATTAAATTAATATAAAATTTGAAATAAGATTATCGTTGTATTTACAAAAAATAATTTATAAAAATTCACGTACTAACTTTAATATATTTTTGGACAGGTTGATAGACCTTGAAGAACAAAAAATAGAACTTAATAAAAAAGTATCAATGTTTAACGATAATCTTAGTGAAGCGCTATTGCAACAAGAAAATGACAAGTTATCTTCTTACAATATTATCATTTATACATATTTCATATATATAAAAGAATATGTTCATGTTTAATGTTTAATATTTAATTGTTTAAAATATAAAACCAAAAACACACGTGACTTAGAAATCAAATTGTAAATAGGATACGATTGAGAGAGGCAATTAATGGAAGATCAAAGGCATTTTTAGCTACTGCTTTGTATCAACGTCTTGCTAGGAAGCACGAAGACTGGAAAAATAATAAGTGGAAAGGCATTGCTATCAAAAAGACAATTAGTGAAGACTTGAGAGAAGCACAAATAAAAGGAACTACATTAATCAAAATTATTGTTGAATTGAGTGAGCAACTACCAATGATGCAACAAAAATTAGATAGTTTGATCATCCAAATAGAATTGGCTCTTAAGGCTCCTCAATAATASRCTATTTATAATTTAATGRTATTTTAATTTTTGGATATTTKAAATATTCTAGAAAGCAAATCAAAATCTTGTCTACATTTTTTAAGTAGGTATGTTGAAAGGTAATCTATTTTGGAAAATGGTGATTTATAAATGGTAATGTAAAAAATGCAAATACATAATATTCCAAAAAATCTCACAACAAATACAATGTAAATATTTTTGAATAAAATTGGATAAAAAATATGTCTTTAGTTAGTAATTATATTATTCCTTACTATGACATTTGCTCAATTTTTCAAATAAGAGCCTACTCAAACTTTGTGATATTCACTAAACCTGATGTTTGTATTGATGCAAAGCCCCATTTTCTTGGTTTAGAGACAAAAAAGATTATATAAATAAGGTCATCTACTACTCATATCACACAAAAAAAAAACTTCAATGTAGACATATTATATAAGGTTATTTCACACCGATACTAATTACATCAACTATGTACTATTTTCTTTGTTGTGAATGTTGTAGTACCRGCACACATGATCCATTGTGGCCTTTCAGTTCTTGCATACTATTTGATTTGTGATTGTTTTTATTGCTTGTATTCTCTCAATGTTGGATGTAGATTTCTTTAAGCAATARTATGGATTGTGTTCATGAGTCATCAAGCATGGCAAGTAGTAGAGCTAAAAGAGCTACCTCTAATAGAATATTTTTTCAAATTGGCCATGCTAGTTTAAAGACCAATATTCTTATTCTTGCATCATTGTTTAGAAATAAAGWTTTTTTTGAGATTTTTCATCTACCATTTAGAAGACCTTTTGATGACAAAAAATAATTGTCTACACAACATCACTCTTTTGAGCTTCAAACTAAAATGGTATAACCTCATATAATGATAGAGAGGGACAAACTAAAGTAAATTCATTACTCACAAATCCAATTTTAGCAGGCAATAAAAAGCATTTTCAAAGTTARAATTACRAWACTTAATTTTGTTAGACACCGTTCTACTAACTAAAAAATTCAATTGTATGTAATTCACTTCACAATTTTGTGTGGTTGTTACAATAGTGTGCTATGTAGTTGTAGTTTTGAAGATTCTCAGTGAAATTTACATGTCACCCTTATTTGAAAAGGTTGATTTGCAATTGCATTTACAACAACAAAACAACTTCAAAAAGAAAGCTCCAATCAGAAGATATGGAGAAATTTCAAAGTGGAAATTTTAGATTGTAAAAAAAATGTCCCTTCCAACCCCTTTCTGAAATTTGTCCATGACTTTTGATTGGAGTCTTGAAATATCAAACAAAGTTTGGAAGATGAAGTTTCATTTGATTTCCCACCTTTTCTTAGTTCAAAGTTTTTGAAATTTTTTATTCTACTATGCCTAAATGAAGYTGAAATTCTACTTTAAAGACAATTCTTAGTTTTGACTTGACTATGAGCGGTTGAGCTCCTATTCTTCCTAAATTACATATCCCATATAGTTTGTTCTACCTCCAACCACCCCACTTGTTTATATTGTCTTCTCTTMTCTTCTAAGACCACGGTGAGTGGCACTCTAAGCTCTGAGCTAAGCTCAAATGTCAAGTACATAGTGAACTACTTTGAATATAGTGCTACATTATCTAAAATTAAGTTTTAATTATATTTTATAGTCCTATCCATGAGACAAGTTTGCTAATTTGGTAGCCTTACTTTGAATATAGTGCTATATTATCTAAAATTAAGTTTTAATTATATCTTATAGTCCTATCAGGTGAAAGCACACTACGGTCACCTCCCAAAGGTACAAAAATTGGTACAAAATGTACATATTTGGTACAAAATTTACACATTTTGATAGTAAATGGAGCCAAAACGTCAATTTTAACCAAAATTCAATGGTGGCCCATCTCAACCACAATGCTTTCTATCAAATAATCCAAAAAGGCATTTAACCAAAACATGTTTGTTAGATTGTAAAACATGGTAGAGGTCAATCTTGATTTGGAGTTGTATAATAGATTTTGGGCAAAGCTATGCATTAAATCAAAGGTTATATGGATTAGCATATGCACAAAAGTATATTGGAATTTTTTTTGTGGAGCTTTATACACAATTACAACTTGGATCTCAATGCAATGGATTTTTTTTATCAAGATAATGATCCAAAACACACAACCAAGAGCTCTCAATGATGGCTTGCATCACACCCATTTCAATCCCTCCAATGCCTTCYGCAATCAAAAAATTTAAATCCTATAGAGCATATTTGGGTACTTGTGAAATGATRTTATTCTAAAAATTAGTGTCTCTTGGACAAATTACTAGAGGATTAATAGTTCGCTAAAACAAAATTGAGTACTTGTGTAGAGTTTCATATTTCCTTTTTAACCAACTTCCTTACAATAATGTAATTTGCAATTTTCTATAGATGTACACAATTCTTCATAGTATCACATCCAACTTTCAAATTTGTGAAAGATTAATAATTGACTCTAGTCAGGCTTGCTTAAAGTGTATTTTATTTATTTGTCACTATATACACTATGTTGCTTATTCCCTTCCTTYAGCCAAGTTAATTGTTCATCTTCCAAGTAGAAACTTTAAATGTCTTACAAGCCCATTTGGAACTTACCATTTGTTTCAGAGTGAGCACTCACTGATTTTAAATATTAAATTAGAATATATAGTTGGATGACAAAATTGGCATTTGGTCATACCACATTTGGAATTCTTCCTTTCACTCATTCATTTTTTCCCACATCTTACTTATGCACATCTTCCAATTTTGAGTATCACAGTTTCACCAACAATATCTTTAATTTTCCAACATTCACTTGATTATTTGCTACACAAATCTAACCTTCAATTTTACACTCATACATATTTCTTCAATATATTGAARATTCATAGAAATTCTTTAGCCTACTAGCCTAGAGTTTAATGGCCTTGTAGAGGCCCCATTCTTTTCCTAATGSACACATGATTAAATATTAAAAAATTGCAATTGGTTTGTCTACAATAACACCAATAAAATCACATTATAATTTGAAATTTAAAATTAAATTCAAAGACAAACATTAAGCAATTTATAATTTGGTCATACTTCATCTAAATCAAATGTACACAATAAATAACATACTATAGACACAACTCCAATTCAAACATACGTGGATCAATTCGGATCTACACACAAACTTTGTGATGCAATAAGCATTTAGCTTACACAATTTCATCATGCACATGGCATCAATATTGCAATCACTTTTCTATTAACAAAATAAAACCTAAAATAATCACACTACAAGAGAAAAGGGTGTTTTAAGTATAGTCCTCRAGACCAGATTTTAAGTAATGACCTATAAGGAGTCTTTTAARTAAGAATTTACTAAAAACACATGTYTTTTAAATAAAATTTTACTTAAAAGRCATGTGTTTTTAGTAAAYTCTTACTTTAATGACTCCTTAYAGATCATTASGTAAAATYTRATCTCTAGGACTACACTTAAAATACCCCATCCTCTTGTAGTACCAACTTCATTTAGATTTGCATGCTCTCTCATGGCAATAGGTGAAAAACAACTTGGACTATGCCATCTTAAACATCCAAATTGGCACACATCATATCTATTAGGAAAACTATCAAAACTCTCAAATTGTTCAAATTAAGTATTAATATTTAACCAATTTGGAAAAGACACCATTTACACCATCAAAATAGAATTGCAGTGTCAAGTTGTCAACTTGCAATCTTGTACTAGCCTAATTGGAATTTTTAATGACTCACTCCAAATGCTAAACTCAACTCAAATGCTTCTATGCCAACTAGAGATTCCCTATGGAATCARAATTCATGACTGAGTTGTTAGCTAAAATTGAATTGAAGAATATTTTTTTGAATCAAGCGTGTATGTTTATAGGTATTATATAGTGAGAAAAATTCACTAAAAATTGAGGTAATTGGAACCTACTTGAAATCCATTTTATCCMCCGAGCGGACAATGGTCCCTTAGRGGTTAAGACTKAATATAATTTGAGAAARGAAGCTCTCATTAGTGTAGGAAGTTGACCCTTTTTTGATTCTATCATCTAACCTTTGGCCTTCACCCCACTATGCGAGTGGGTTTTTGAGTAACTAATGGGAGTTGAAGAATTTTTTTGAAGCAACCAATGGAAGTTGAGCATTTCATGCTCTAAAAGAAGAACCATAGGAGGCATGAATAGGGCCGTAGGGGGCATGAAAAGGTACCCCATGCTCTCAACTTTAAAAATCCACAGATATTGCTTATCAAAAAAATTCCAAAACAATTTGGGTAGGTTTTAGCCATTGTAGTTTTTTATCATATCATGTGCCATATTAGATTAGGTTGAAAATTTACGTAGATGGTGAAATCATTTCATTGTCAGTTGCATTTAAAACCTTGATTTAATGAGCATTATATTCCCACCATGCTGTGAAAACTAAATCTTACTCAATCTGCAAAATTAATATCAAACATGAACTTACAATCAATATTGGTAGCAAAGAATTTGACAGAAACTTAGTTGAGGGTGGAGAATTTTTTTTAGGGATTAACTCCTAAAAGCCAAAGGTCTTTTGGAGTTCAATAACATCAATGCTTTTGAAGTGTTATAGATCTAAATGTTAGTGAGATATAAAGATCTCAACTGTACAATCTTGTGGTGTACGTGTTGTAGATGAGGTGAATCAAAATTTGGAGTCATTTGACCACATAGATTGCAAGATTAAATAATGTTTTAGTGTTGAAAAGGATGCTAAAATTTTCCTAAAAACACATTTGGAGGAAAAATAGATTTCCAAGCCTACTCAAATGAAAAAAATTCATACTAAAAGTACTTCGAAATTGACATACAAACACATTGGTGGAAAACAATATTATTATATTGACTCATTGTAATTGCAAAATGGATTTAGAATGTCAAAAAATTGTTGCAAAAAACACATCTATGTCTCAACCTCTTAACGCTAGAATGCTTCTTGATCCACACAAACTAGACTAGTATGCGCATCTTTTCCAAGTTCATTGTCATCCAAAGATGTCTTGATGTTGAACTTCAAATTGCTCCCAAACATTCATACCAAACACTCTCAACAACTTGGAGCACATTTCAAGGGGAACATAATCAAACAAATTTTATTGCAAAATAACATTTGATAAAAGGAGAGATACTAGCCCTACACTTGCAACCATCAAAATGCAACCATCAAAAACACAATTTGATGAACTAAAATTGAACCCATGGACTTCGATTGGCTTCCAAATATCCAATATATTTTGCATTGCTCTGGAAATTTTAGTAACACAAACTAGAAGAAAGAGCACAGATTTCACATAGCAATTCTTATTGAATTTGGACATCAGTCTATGCAAAAGTTACAGCAGTTTGCATTGGACTTAATAACCAATGTGAGGACTGAGACACTTTTGGTCACCTTGGGCGTTTAGGGGTTAAACTGCCCTATTGATCAATGCTTGCGTAACAGTGTTTGCCATTAAACCCTCTCGATGTAGCTTTTGCAAGATTGTAAGTGCATTAGATTTGAATAATAAAAAGAAATAAAAAAAAGGAACGGATCTTCATTTCCTATGAACTGAAAATCAAAGGGACAATCAACATTCAACCCCCATAAAAATTTTAAATGTACTCAGCCACAAAGAAATTCTTGTGATATTGACACAAGTTATTAAAGCAACAACTTGAGAAGTAAAAACTAATTCCTTTTTTTCCACAAAATTTTCTCAATATTCACAAATTATGCAAGCTTTCTTAAGCTCACATTCAAGTTACATTGTCTCTGCCTCAAAAACCTGCACTGCAAAATAGGATATTCCATCTATACAGAAAAAAAACTACAAAGTGGGGAGCTGGAAAAAAAAAAGTGGACCCAACAATTAAAAGAAGCCCAAACATTCCATCTATACACAAAATGGAGGAAGCTCGGTAGGTTTCGGAAGGAGCTGCTGGAAGAACTTAAAGCTGTTGTTGCTGTTGTTGTTGTTGTTGTTGTGTGATTCACTAACTTGTTGGTGCAGAGAGAGATGTTGGGTGCTTTCGATTTTTTTCTAGTCTCCCGGGGAGCCTGCCGCCGTGTTGCTGGCTCTGACGCATTGGTCTCCAGGCCGGATGGCCGGCATGTCCACATTGGGAGGGCACAGCGACTGCGACGGAGGGACCATGCAATTGTACTGCAAACACACGGCCACACTCGGCGGAAGAGACGCCACGCCCAGGGCGCCCGAGTTCGTGAGGTAGTTGTGCTGCAGGTACAGAGATTGCAATGTGGAGTCCTGCATCTTGTTGGCGAAGTCCTGCAGCAGCCATTTGCAATCAATCAAACAAACAAACAAACAATCAAACAAACAATCAGTCACACCAGAATGAAAAACTCACATCAATACCTTGATTACGGATGAAGCACACGCATTAATTTCTTTGACAGCTTTCGAACATCAACACGAAATAGAGGAACTAATTAGAGTCAGCATAGCAAGAAGCAAGAGTGCAAACGCCGGCCACTTGTGATATTAAACACACATTAACAATCGCATTAACTGATTTGTCTTAGAACTGTAGTGAGAGTGCAGAATWGTCACCCACGAAATTAGAGTCACTGTATAATTTTAAACTGGTTTAATACAGTATTACATTTGTTTCAAGCTGCACTGATTTATCATAGAGCGACTGTGATAACTTAGTATCAAACGACCTAATGGAACAAATCAGTGCAGAGCTTCAACCCCTGTTGAAACAGCCACTACAGTAGCGGATTAGACCATTACTGACCAATTATAAATCACATCACAATCATTTCCAGCACACGAGAACCGTGTAATTTACATCTTTCAATAATCATACTAACTGTGAAAGCAATACTTGTCCTGAGTAGGAAAAATAAACATTTCGTAGTAACAAACACTCCTGCGAATCTCTTGTTAGTGACCAATTCCAACCAAGTTGGGTCATGGACTCCCAGCCTAGTAAATGACATGCATAATTTCCACTGTAGCATGTAATTGGAAAACTAAACAGCAAAATACACCATAGGCATGTTATTTTCATGACGAAGGTGCCGGAAATACCAATGAGAAATGACCTTTATCAATGAGATGCTATTTCAACCTACCAAGACGATGAAACAACATCCAAATGCAGGTGTCTTTACGGGGTTTTTATGTTGTTTTGATGGACATGGTTCAACAGGGGGTTCAGTCTGCATTAGAGTAGTTATAATTGAGTTGATGTACAATAAAATTGAAACCAGGAAATTACCTGTGGCACAGTGCCGACGAACAAGTTGTGATTCAAGAACAAGTTCTGCGCCCCGGCCAAGTACGGCGAGATGCTCCCTTGCAACTGATTRTGACTCAAATCCACCACCGGAATCGTCACCCACCCCGGCACACTCACCGCGCCATGAAACTGGTTGTGATCCAACAACAGAAACAGCAACGGAAACTCAAACAACGCACTCGGAATCCCTCCCGAAAACGCATTGAAGCTCAAATCCAAGTAACTCAACCCCCGCATCCCTTCCAACTCCTTCACCTCCCCAGACATCATGTTCTTCGTCACCGACAGATACTGCACAGAGTCCGGCAGCTCCGGCAACCCTCCCGAAAGCTCATTCTCGTGCACGTCGAAATGAATCAAGCTCGTTTCCTTCAAACTCGGCACAGGCCCATACAACCGATTCTCCGCCAATATCAGCACTCGCAAGTTCCGTAACCTCCCAATCCCGGCAGGTATCAACCCTTGCAGCTCGTTCTTCCGAATCTGAAGAGTCTCCAGTTGCTGCAAGTTTGCGAATGTGGAGGGGATGGCGCCAGATATGTAGTTGGGACTCAAGGAGAAGATTTTCAGGAGCTGTAAGTTGCCGATGCTGTCAGGGATGGAGCCCGTCAAAGCGCCGGAGGAAATGGTGAGGCTTTGGAGCTGAGAAAGGGAGCCAASGGCAGCAGGGAGAGTGCCGCCCAAGCCAGGGCTGTTCGCGGTTTGTGGACCTAAGGAAAGAGAGGAAACTCGGTTGAAGCTGCCGATTTTCACGCATTGGAGGCCGGCGAAGCTCTGGCATGGGTTGATTTTGAGGGCGAACTGCCAAGTGGAGAAGAAGGTGCCGCCGGGTAAGTCGTACAAGGAGGTTTTGATGGAGCGGAGGGCGATCATGTCGATGGGGTGCAGGAGTTGGGCTTGGAGAGGGAGGAGGAAGAAAGAGAACAGGATGGTCGTAGTCACTGGGGTGAGAGAGCTTTTGGGTGCCATCCTGAAGAGTTGAAGATGCAATTGGTTATTAGTAGCTATATGTATTATTTACTACAAAGGCAGTGTCCATTAATTACGTGCTCAWTTTTTCAAGGAGAGATCGATGCACAAGTGGTTAGGACTTCTCTTCTGGAAACAACGACGGTTGTAAGCTTACAGTAYAGTTTACATACCTGCACAARTCTTTGCTAAAACAACAACAAAAGGGCCTCTTTGATGAACGTGTTAATCAATCTGTTTGTTGATAGAGTAGTACGGTTGCTTCCCTTGGAGAATGATGGTCCAGAACTGCACACGAAGGGATCAAGAGTTAAAACACGAACACACAAGTAAAAGTTGGGCACGAAAATCAACACTGACAACAATCGGGAGGTGATCGCACTTTCCGAAATAAGGTGGTAATTCTAAGGTTGAGGCGAAACGATGTTTTCGGCGTAATAAGACTTGGTTGGAATTCCAAGTGTAAAACTAGTTCAGGAGACTGTATCGTAAACTACAGTAGTAGACACCAAAACCTCGCAATTTGAGATTTCTAAGATATATTGATTTCTTTCGAAGAGTCTCGAAGTAGTTGACATTGCAAAACCTTGCTCGTCCAGTTAGTACAGAAATGRCACAAGAGCAGTTGATCTGTAAACTCCTTCAATSCGAAGTTTTCATGATATGCCASCATTGAAGACAAGTGCGAATGCTACAAATACAAAATCTTCGTAAATTGAGATGATCCAAGAACTAACCTATAGAAAGAGAAGACCAAAAGCGACAGCTTCTTCTACYTCTGCCTTTTCTCAAACCAATTCCCACCTGTAGGAAAACAACCACCCAAATGCAAGCTCGAACAGTACCGCCTTCACACCTTCACTACATTGAATACTTGAACTTCATTGCCAAAATTCCCAACTCAACATACTCCCAACAATCAGTGGAGAATTACCACTCTTGAACTCTAGTACTCAAAGCTTCGAAAACTTGCGACAACACCTCCCGTTTCCAGCTCCCAATTGATAGAGAAGAAATCACAACGAGCGCTCACGCACTAGACAAACTTCGCAGCACAATTGCTGAATGGTGCAAGATTATGAGACATTGACATTAAGAGACCGTTCGCAAGTGAGCGTTGGAGCCTCCAGTTGGAGAAGAAATGGGGATTAAAACGTCAATTGGAGACGGGGAGTCTGATAGAAACGACTGGCGAGGACAGTAAGAGCTAGCGCCGTCAGAGAGACAGACACACTTCGATTGTGTCCCTTTTTACCTTCCATGGTAAAGCTTAATTAGTGTGGGATTTTTAACCACTTCTGGAACCTTTTATTGGTCTGTGTTTGTTAATTGTTCCGTTACACTATTGGGTCTCATCAATTTCCGTCTGGAAAGGTGTGCCACGGACACGCCCCTTGGCAAGCAGTTTATTAATTAGTCTTGCCCCTTCTGTGAGAGAGTCTTCAATTTATTACGGCCGGTGCTCGCTCGCCCGCTCTCACTACTGGCTTCTGGAGCCACTGGAGCTGCGTGATGAGCTCTGGAGGGCGCAGTCTCTGGGAGTTACTGCATTTCCTCTGTAAGGACCGGTACTTGCGTTTCCCAGAGCCAGCCAGCCAGCGAGCCAGGTCCACTATTCTTTGGCGTGGGGGATTGCGATTTTCTCTTGAGGGAGTGACAGGGATTCTGATTTGTGACGATCATTTTCTAAAAAAATTTGGGCAGAGGGATACTAAAGAAATGGAAAAAACGGAAAATTCAGGACACTTGTGGTTGTGGCTGGTGTGTATGTATGTTTCTCTTTTTCCCAAAAATAAGGTAAAACCACCCATTACCAACCAGTGTCCCAAAGCCAACCGTAGATTGACTAATTTCCAACCAATGCTACAATGTTTTTTTCATCTTTTCAAGGTTGGGATTAAAAGTTCATGACACATGTCCCAACTTAGTGCGCAAGAAAGTAGGAAGCAATTAGTGGAAAAGTAATTTTTTGAGTGATCAGAATTGGAAGAGTCTAAAGACTGGCAATGGGTCCAATGCACTTTTTGCCTTTGAAAATTCATAATAATTTCAATTCGAGCGATAAAACTCCCAAAGTTTTTGCAATGGGTCCAATGCANCTCCCAAAGTTTTTGCAATGGGTCCAATGCACTTTTTGCCTTTGAAAATTCATAATAATTTCAATTCGAGCGATAAAACTCCCAAAGTTTTTGCAGTCCCTAGCATTTCTATCATTGCACCTCTAAAAATATTGATTTGTATTGCACTACATGAAATCATGTCTAAAATTGCTTAAGTGATTGGTTATGGGTGGTTCTACCTTAAATGGAAAAAAAAAAAAAAAAAAATTATTTTAAACTGTAAGGTTGATCCATTTTGGAGTTGATGCAATTGTAAAAATTGTAAAAAAGAAGAAATTGCTTCTGGTTCTTGAAAACTGAAAAGTTGTCTCTTTGTGAGCTGGCTGGGGACTTGTTCCTCTGGTTCCTTGTATTGTTCCCTTATCAATGGAAATGATCTGTGTGTTTCAAGGAAAAAAATAATACTGTATAATAACAATACAAAAGTAGGATGGAATTGGTGACTTTTGCTTGAATCTATACTAAGTAGACCTACGCTAGTAGTTTAGAAGTGTCATGTGTGGTCTTCTTGGTGGGTTAATAACCTGAATTTTCACCATTTAAGGACAAATGTCATCCTCTCATATGATGTTCAGGGGCATATTCTTTTCCATAATGAAAAATTGCTTTAGCATTTTAATGCCCTTTCTTAAAACACTTGTTTGAATATGGTTGACCAAGATTCAACTATCTATTCAATACAATGATTTTGTCCAGTAATGTGAATGTACATACATATTACTAGAAACAACATTCATTGCTACTTCTGTGTCTTTGTACTAAGCCTCTACTTTCACATCACCTAATCTATGTCTTTGGTGTAAGCAACCAATGTTTCCATTTTTTACTATGAATGAAACATCATCCATTCATCTAAATAAACCAGGTAGTGTACGTCCATATCTAAAGTTAGGTTGTTTGTTTTGTTTTATTTGGTACATTGAGATCGCCTAGACAGTGAGCCCCCGGATGCATTCTTGGTACCGTTAGAAAGCCCTCATCAAGGGGGGTGCACAAGCTTTGCTTCATAGCATTCCGCCCTACGATGCAAAAGCTATAAAAAAATTTAGTTACTTTTGGTTTTAAGATATTTATTAAATACATTTACTTTCATTTTGATTGTGGCAACGGCACAGGGCATACTAGAGTTAATTCAATTAATTTGAGATGCAATAATTATTTTACTGTAGACCGGGCTTTTACGCATTTCACTGCAGTCCATCCTGCAGTAACTTAAGCTTAAGATGAGCTTAGCAAGGGAGCATCATCATTCATGTTGTTTTTTTCCAACTCACTCACACTTGGACATGACTGAATTGGAATTCCCACACACACTTGGACATGATTGAGTTGAAATGCTGGGTGGCACAACTGAGCATCACCTTGTTCCCATCTGATAACTTACCATGAAGTTACTTTATTTTGTTACATGATAACAGGGTTGCACTGACAAAGTAAACTTATCTTTCACAAGTAATTTACATTAAATGCTAATATGCTCCCAAGTATAACTTATATTCTGCTAGAGCATATACAATACCGCCTAATTTTATTTTCCATGCGTGATAGAATTTGCAATTTTTGAATTCATGTTTGCAATCAGAGGCCCCATATTATCTGGAGGTCATGTTCAAGGTAAATTAATCAAGCCCAAAATAGGGGGCTTTTTATATTACTTGCATGTCTCGATGACTTGTAGTGGCCGAGCCAGAGGCCAGTTCACCCCAACCCTTTGCAAAGCAATAATAAATAAAAAGTAAAACAAAAGCTTAAAAAAATATTCAACTACACAAATATGTATTGAACATCTATGGAAATGTGTGGAAAACTGTGACCACACAGATTGAGAGATTATAATGTTTGAAGTTGGACAAAAAGGGGGATTCTTTCTAACCTTGCCCAACAAGGCCAACATACTTTAATTCCTTGGAGAGTGAGATTTTTATACTAGGCATGGTTATTTGTTTTGGCATTTGTAACTTGTATCATGTAATTTACATACATGCCAAATTAAAACAAACAATTGATGCTCAATATTCACACATAGCACAACAACTAGAAATGAAGTACAAGAACTTTTATAAATGTCTTTTATAATTCTTAAAATTCTAGATTTATTTGTGAAGATTTTACTAACCATTCATAATTTGATAAAAAAGTTAAAAGAATTCATGTAAAATATAAAGCATGTTAAAGAGATTTGGAGTTTTCACTTCAAGTGAATATAATAGTGTAGAATCTCAAAGAAAGTGTACATTAAGCTAAGAAATACCACATTGTTTAAAGAGATTTTTAGTTATAGAAGTCTAAGTTGTGTCTTGTTTTTGTCATCAACTTTTGTGACAAAATCAATCCAATCACGTATGTTTCTTTGTTTTTTCCATCCCTGTAGGTTTAACCACTTTCATTCTCATGTGACTATGTATGGAAACAATGCACATTGATGTGTATATCAATGTATTTGAAGAGCTTTGTAATCCAAATCAAATTCTAGTTTGTGCATATTGAATATACAAATCCTAGCCACATCTAAGCTCTATACTTAACTACCTATTCCCAAATAAATATTTTGCTAATACGATTTCAATTATCCAATTCCCAAATAGCAATTGAGCGGTCAAAGCTATCTAGATAAGAGTTTGGGTCATTTCATTCACCCTCGGTAAATGCAAAAATAGATTACAAATTGTCACATGTTTTACATGTATGATGTTGTATTTGAGCATGATAATGGTCACATGTGAAACTAACATCCCATTGAAAGATGCTAAATTTATGAATTTTTAAATACAGTTATGTATATCTTCCCATCTTTTAGCATATAATTCATATTCTAACAATCAAATCAAATTCCATATATTGTACACTATTCCTTTCTCTTTAATCCTTAGAAAATCAAGGTCATTTTTTCTTTGTCAAAAACACTCAAAACAACCATTTGTTTTATGGTGTCCAACAAAAAAAAAGATGAATGGTTTTTTGGAATTTGACCAAAGGTTGTTATACTTTATTTGTCTGAGATCATGTGGTAAAAATTTCATCAAGTTTATTCATACGAATTGGAAGATATGAGCATCCAAAGTTGGATGAAAAGGTTTTTTTTGAACAGTGCCCTACAATTTCAGCTGCCTTTGACCACCATTTGTGTAGATTTTTCCAGGAAGAATTCCAATAGTGAGAGCCTAGTACGTGATTTTGAATTTCAAAATTGAGTTTGGTTGCTAGCAATTCAGTCATATAAAACCACAACAAGAATGAAATATTTTCATTCAATTCCCATGCAAATGTTTTGAGTAAACCATTTCCATCCTTCCATCATCATGTGGACTAAGGTGGGTACACCCAAAAGCGCCACAAATTGGTACTGTGTTTAGTTACTATTATTAGGCTGATTAGAATTTCATATTTTCTTGTTGGCAAATGAAAGCGCATTCCAATGCACCAAAAAACGCAGCATTTGGATAGAGTATGCAAAAGTTATTAAGGATCAAAGTTTGTTTCTGAAAGCGCCTTCTACAATCTGTGTACATGACTGATTTTGGAAATGTACATGGATTGTAGATGATACTTTTAGGTCACCTACGCTTTTGGGTGTACCCGCCTTAATGTTGGCCCTTGTCCCTTATCCAAATTGACTCCTACCATTTTTTTAATTTTTTTTTGAACAAATGGACAATTTCCATTGAAAAGAAAGAGTACAACTAGTAGCATTTCATTGTCATGGTGAAGAACACATGAGTATAAGTTGACAAACCCTTAATACCCACTGCAAGCTTACATGAACCCATACCTACAATAAGTAGTTTATACACTCAATTGTTGACTGTACTGTACTTTACAAACCTATACCAGTAGTCAAATTCATAATTTTTCTTAACTTTTGTACATTTCTTTTAGGCAAAAATAAACAACCTTTATTTTGAAGGGGGGGGACATATTTCACCAAGGTGACTTTAAAAATTTAGTTGAAGTGACCAATTTGAGCAAACTTTACCCTATATTGTTGGTAACCAAATTTGGTAGTTCCAACACCTTTTTGAGGGTCGAGTCTATAGTACCCCAACGAGCTAAATGCGGAGGTGTAATACTGGATGAATGTAAAAAAAAGCCCCCCTATTTTTTGTGGTAATAATTTTTTGATTAACACTTCTCCCAGCTAATTTGGGTCCTCTATTGCAAATATGAAGTCAAAAATTGCAAAAAAAATTATGCATGAGAAATAAAAAGTTCTAGTGTTTTCCCCCAGGTTAAAACACGGGGGCAAAACCACCTCTGCATTTAGCTTGTTGAGGTACTATAAATTTGATCCTTTTTGAGGACTCTCAACAAACTTGCTTTCAATTTAGGCTCAACCAAATGAATCCCATTTTTCTCTTTCCATTTCCTGTAAGCTAAGTAGGCTTCAAATGAAGGAGACCACTAACTTAGTTACACCCAAAAATGTCCTTATTTCCCCATTCTTGTACCTTGAATTGCTTCTAAGGTAGAAACACCTATTAGTGCACCTACTTCCATTCTTGTATCCTAGACTCACCTAATTGTGTCCCTAAACTTTGGTTAATGTGTCCTCCATATGCTTAAATTTGATTCGTTGACACATTTGAAGGACACATACTTAACTTTGATTCGCTAACTACTAATTTTTGCAGAAATCAAATTTAGGTTCATTGATGGGACAGTTTCAAAGGTCTAGGTAGCGTGCACTTCGAAAAATCATAGAAATTACATACAACATCCCAAAACCTAATTTTTCTTTTTTAATGAATATTCATGATTTTCACTTGCTAATACTACGAAAAGATAATTTTTAGGAGGAAAAGGTGTCTTTTCGTAGTAGTAGCAAGTGAAAATCATGAATATTCATTAGAAAAGAAGACACCTTTTCCTCCTGAAAATGTGGAAGTGCCCAAAACATTATGCTTATATTGACGGTTTTGGGTGCTTCCACCTTCTTGACAGTTTTGGGTGCTTCCACCTTCTTGACAGTTTTGGGTGCTTCCACCTTCTTGAGTGTTTGAATAGAAAAGTCTTTTTCTTTGTCCTTGCACATGAGGTGGCACCTCAAAATTTGGGCAAATCCGATTCCCAGTGTTGCTAGCCTGCGTTGGAGATGGAGAACAATCACAACACCAGGCGCGGACAAATAAAAATCCACTTCAATTGATATTGGTTGTGTGTTGTTTGAGTCTAGGCGTGGAGATGCTCTTAGAGCATTGCCTCCCCTTGCTTGTGGCAAGCTCTGGAGCACGTGGTGGCTCCCATTGTGTCTAGGGCTCACCAAATAACAAAAAAAAATGTAAAACAAAGTTTTATTCTCTTAGATTTGAACTCATTCAATGTAACTACACCGAAAGTAGAGGGACAATAAAGTAGCTATTTACTAGTTGATTCCCAATTTGACAAATGTGATTTGATATGGAAGGGATTTAGAGATCTTGGACAATGACTAACTATGTACAAGAAAGATGTGAACATGATGTTTGTATATCAATTCCTCACCCTCTTCCCTTGAAAAAATCAGAAGATGTTGATATGAGTTCAAGGAAATTTCCCCCTCCCTAAATGCCATCAATCTTTTAAAAACACCAAAGGAGTTGATGCCTATAGAAGAAACAATCTTAGCCGTCCAATTTCGAAAACAAAATATGGATACAAAATGCATATACAGGATACGGATATGAATATGTTCACAAATATGAACACAAAATACAGTTATAGAGAGTACTTATGTATTCAAAAGCAAAAAATATAGAAATATCCTGTATGATTTGTAAGTTTCACAAATTCCCTAGGAATACAAATATGGGCTATTGGGATGTGTTTTACATGTTGAATTTATGAATTCATTTCACACAAGGGGTCAAAATTTTGCTCAAAATTTTTACAACCAGTAGGAAATCTACGTATGTACCCCTTTTAGAAATTTTATGAAAGCTTAATAACCAATGGAATAATGCCACATGTCCCCCTTTTGACAATCATGTGTGGTTTTCTCTGAAATTGATAATTTGTCAACCATGTACCTAGAAGATGACCATTTCACCAACTATATGCTAAAGCTACTTTGGTGAAGGCTATGAGACAAGTTGAAAGAAAACCAGAAATTAGTGCTTAGAGTTTGACAAGACTTGATTAGGCAAGAAAGTTTAGAAAGAAGGCAAAACATGCAAATTGTTGGGAGAAAAAAGGCTACTTTAACCCCTAAACACCTGAGCAACCATTTTTTGCTCGCTGCCCAACTTTGGGTAGAATTTTTGGGCGGATTTTTTTTTTTATAATTTTTATAATTTCAATTTTTTTCAAATTTAATTTGGGCTCTCTTTCAACAGTTATATTCAAAACTAAGATTGCTACGGTCAAACAAAAATTATAAGTGAAATAGCACGAAGTGTTTAGAATTTACCCAGTGTTGAAAAGCTTACTATTTGGAGAAAGTGTTGGTGTTCTCATTACTAAATCTTATGCATTTTTTTAAATCAATAGTAACCACCAAAAAAAATTCAAATGCTAAAGATAGAAATTGTATTTTTGGTGAATTTTTAAAGTTTTATCTTTAAAATTCATTTGGAGAGGATCTAAAAATACTTTTATAATTTGGACCGCACGGATATTTTCAACTTTTTGTGCTTTACATTATCTTGTTGATGCAAACTTCAAAAAAATTATAGAACTTATATTTTATAACACATTTGTGTTTCGCCCAAATCCCTTGGGCTTAAAGGGGGGCTTATTCTTCAATCTCAAACCCTAAATAGCATTTGATTTTTTTTTTCTTTTTCACTTGATCGTTTGGCCTTTGGTGATTTTGGTGTGTGGCGGTGTTTCACTCCTTTGACCCCAAAAGGATTAAGGCCTTTTTTTAGCAAAAAATATTCAAAACTATTATTTCTATAGCAAAGAGTAAAAGAAAATTGTTATTTGCACATTTAACCTTAGGATCTTACACCTAACTAGTATGAGATTTTGCAAAATAATACTCAAAACTATCATTTTTATAGCAAAGAGTAAAAAAATTTTGTTATTCGCACATTTAACCGTATTACCATAGGATCTTACACCTAACTAGTATGAGAATGCATGGAAAAAATTTCAGAATTTTTGACTGCACAAATTTCAAGATACTTGTGTGTTTAAAGTCAAAAAACAAGTTTTGCATCTCTTTGTGGGACTAGATTATTTAACTTTGAACCTTCTTAACTTTAGTTTTTTGCACTGTAGAGTTTTGAGCTTTAAATCTATATAGTGGAGAATTGAATTGAGAATCTAGGGAAAGTTTTTTCTTTAAAATTAATTTTTATTCTTAAGAAAATTGTCAAGTAGAAGTAGGTACAAGATAGAATTAAAATCTAAATTATTAATATCTCTAAGGTGAAATTAAATTGCACTAATACCAAAGGTGAGTTTTTCTAGCAAACAAACCAAACCATGTGGAATTATTTTTTTGGTAAATTGTAAACATTGCATTCAAAAATGAATCCAACAAATAATTTTTTCAAGAAGATGCTCTAATTGCTCCAAAACCAAGATTGTCCATAATTTTCTCACAACAAATCAAAATGTAATAAATCAAAACTTTCCATCTTGACAAAAACATAATCTAGGAAAAAAATGCAAGAAAAAAATTCAAATTTTTGAATCTTTTTTTGTTGCCCCATCTTCCCTATTTCGAGTTGTTTTGGGTATAACTTTTGTTTCCATGCACCTATTGAAAAAATATAAATAAATTATGAAGCTAAAAAGTTTTTTCTATCTTCAAAATCAGATTTCAAAAAATTAGGATAAAAATTGAGACTGTAGATACTTGCCCCGAATCCCCTCTATCCTCCGAAAGGATAAATGGTCTTTTAGGGGTTAAAGCATTGGGCCTACCCTTTCTGCTTAAAAAAAAATAAAAAAACTTGAACAAGCAATGTAGTGAACATTTTGGAGGTTGATGATGAAAAATGAAGATGAGGGCCAGGCAAACAAATATTTGTGCAAGTGCTGCGACGAAACTAAACTACCCCTTATTGAACAAAATGGGAGCATGCCCATTGTGGATAAAGTTGTAATGGTGGTGTACCRTTACTAAGATGTTTTTCARCTAGTCTAAAGGGTTGTGAGTTTCCCCGAGTTCTTGGCTTGTGGAAAATCGGCCACAACAATAGACTAGCGTGACAATGCTATTGCCACGTAAGATGATAATAAAGTTATATATATATATTTAATTTTTTAATAAAAAAATTTCAAAATTTTCAAATTCTGGTGGGCAGTATCTAGTTCCCAACATTGAGAACAAACTTGAAACTGCCCTCCAATGTAGCTGAAAAAACATCTCATGTTTGCAGAAGTTGAATGTACACCATCATTACAATTTTGTCCACAATGGGCTATCTCCCATTTTGCCCTTAATGAGGGTAAGTTAGTTCACCTTAAACTTACACCCCTTGGCAAGATCAGTTGCTGGTTCCTCCAGACAGGCCTAACCCACTTCCAAATTCCAGTATGCSAAGCACTTGAAGTAATTGAAGTTTCTTACACTGTCCTTGTTAGTTGGTAAGGAGATCTCCCGGCTATATATACYGTATGCCACACRAGCACRGTCACGTACCAACAARAAAACAAAAAAATAAACGTGGGACAAAYCCAAGCGCAACTTAAGCTTATAACTTATTAGCCCGTTCGCCCAGAGAATCATCTGGTACAGTTTATTTGGGGCCAGTGAAGCATATTGTGTTTTTATCTTATCTTACATTTGTTTGTGTCATTAAAAAATTTTGTCGCAAAACTCCACCCACTAAGTAGACTGCTCTGAAAGCGACCATTTAAGAGCTCATTGCGTTTTCAGGAAAGCTGAAATACTTGAAACAATTTTCAGTAAATTTTCATAGGAAGGAAAAAGGAATTGGCATCTAACCCAAGTCGTTTCATATTTTTCGGACCTTTCAGGAATTAGTTACAAGTTTTTGAAGTTGTAATGCAGTGATCACTAAAAGCTTCCACCTCCTGATTTGTGCACTTCTAGTACATTGAAGAAAGCAAAATGTACCTCTGCATCATAATTGGTTTTAGAGCATGGGCGCTTTAAGAGCAATCTACCTTAGTTGAACACGGATATCTTATCTCATGGCCGGGATTTTTTTTTTTTTTTTTTTTTTGTATTTTTTGTATTTTTTGACAGGCCAAGATAAAGTTACAGTCTGAAGGGGTCTGAACGTCTGGGTGCGGGGCATGCTTGGATATAATGGACAAACAGCTGGTTTCTGATATGGAATCAGCGAAAATATTTAAGTTCAGTGCAAATTGGCAATACATTGCAGAGCTGGAACTGTGACCAGAGTCTGACTGTCCTTTGATATTTGGGGTCATACTCATTGGCCACAAACATAGCTTTTTATAGCCAAAAAAAAAGAAAGAGCTAAATTAAGTCAGACAGTGCAAAGCCAAGTACTGGGAACCCTATATATCTCAGATTTCCATTTTCAACCCTATATCTAAGCTTAAGTTTCAAATAAATAAATAAATAAATAATCTGATTACTGAAGGAAGCTCATCATCCCAAAATCATGAATTCTATCAGCTTTCAGGTGTAAGGTATGTGCTGAGTGGTCAGGGTTCATCAAAAAATATAGTTCTGAAAAGAAATCAATTGGAATTTGTGGGATACTATTTTTATTTTTTAATAAGTTGCATTGGGGGGAACAAATTTTTCTATCTTCAAGCGTTCGTAGCCAGAATCATAGTGTAACTTGTGATTTTGCTAGCTTTCAATTAATTATTCTTTAGGGGATGCGGACCCTGACCACCTACAGGGTACAATAAACAGGTTGGAACTGGTAACTGGACCATTGTTTGTAAACTATATTGGCATGCATGTCCTCTTTTCAATGGAAATGGTCCATGTGTTTCAAAAAACAAAAAAACTATATTGGCATGATTGGTCTCTTCAATCATCCATAAATGAATTTCAGTAAGCTAAGAGTATGTAAGCTTAGATGAAAATATGATTACAAAAATAGAGTGATTAACCCCTGATTGGTTTTGACTATGTTTTCACCAAAAATGCTTTAAAACTGCCATTTCTAATACAAGTACTAAATTTTAGCAAAGAAATCATTTTTTGACACACGCAACCGTAGGATCTTGTGGTACCTTAGTCTGAAAATATGAGGAAAACATTTCAGAATTTTCCACCATGTAAATTGCAAGATATTAGCGTTTGAATTGACAAAAATCATTTTTGGGGCCCTGCGAGAAAACAAGCAGCTGTACTTTGTAAGGTCACATTTGTATGGTTACTCTTTGGATTCATTCTTTAAGTCAATTTGGCTACATCATTGAAAAATTTCAAATCATTTGGAATTATGGGTGATTCCAAGAAACACTTGTCCTATTTTTTGTCCCCTTGCCCTTGGACATGTGGTTTTTTGCTCATAACTTTTGCACACTTTCATCTTTTTGAGTGAAATTTGGAATGACGGTACATGGGGTAGTTTTAGACATTGAGTAATTTTTTCAAAATTTCAAAATTATTTTACTATTTTTAAACTACCCCCGATTAGGTGTCTACCTTGGCCATTTTGGAGGTTTTCGGTACTATTTTCTACCCAAAAAAACGAATTTGAAGCTCAAAATTGAGACGCAAGGACTTCTACTAGAGTTACATAGGCCCACAAAGAGATTTTCTAAAAATATTAATCTGTCCACCCTCCACATGTGCTCAAAGTGCACTACCTTTGCACAAATGTTAAGAACTCAATTTTTTTTCCCAAAGACAAAAATGGTGGAGAAGAAGCATCTTGAAGTGAGGAAAAATATCTTTTTTTTGGAGAATTTTTTGAATTTTTTCACTATTTTTGAAAAATCAAACATCAGAGTGTCCATTTTCTTGGCATTTTCCATCACTCTTTGAGTGTGCATAACTTTTAGAGATAAATTTTCCTAGGTCTGAATTTTCACACATATGACTTTTTGAATGCTTTACAAATTATCCATATTTTATTTCATTTTTGAAAATTTTATTCCAAAAGTCACAGTACTCCAATACGAAGGCCATTTTGACCCCAAAACAACAGGTGTTTCTTGCAACTACCCTTATACAACATATAGGAAAAAAAAGTAAGTAGAAAGAAGTAGGAAATGACTCAAAATACTAAATTGTAAACAATTTATTTGTGGAATTGAAAAATGACAATTCCAGTAGTTTATATGTTGTAATACAAAATTTACACCAACTGTTTTTTTTATTTTCCAAAAATATTAAAAATTGAATTAAATAATGGATTTCAAACTTTTTGTAGAGTAGAAATCATATAAGTACCTGCAAACTACTCCAAACTAAAACTCCTCATAACTTTTGACTCAATGATCAAAATAGAATGATTCAAAGCTTTCCACTTAGAKATAAATCTAAAGAACCAATTTCAAATTTTTATTTAAAAAATTATACTTTTATAAATAAATAAAAAATCCTGCCCGCTTTGCATGCCAAGCAATGAAAACTACATATCATACAATAACTTTTTAATTATGTAGTCAAAAGTTATGAAAATTATTGAGCCTTAACTACTAAAGGACCAGTGTCCCCTCATGGGACAAAATGGATTTCGCGAAGGTTCTTGTTACCTCAATTTTTAGTGAAGCATTCTGAAATTTTCTCGCAAGATAGGAAAATTTATAAGCTTTGTGGGAATATAATTTTTATTTCAATCGGTGCTTGGGAGCAAAAGTTATGCCATCTTGAACATAACTTTCCCGTCACCGTGCACAAAAAGAAATCTACAAAAACTTGAATATAAGTTTTTGAATTTTTTTCTTCTTATAGATCATATTTTTGTCTACATTTGAAGCTTTGATTCATTCCATTTGGATTAGTGAGGTGAAAGTTATGAACAATCATCTTGTTTTGGGGGCAATTTGAGCATCTTCTTGAAAAACTAACTTAAAGGATTCATTTTTTAACGCAATTTTTACAGTTTTCCAAAAAAATTGCATAGCCACGTAAAGTTTGCTTTCTAAAACTATCTCGCCATTTGTATTACTGTGTTTCAATCCCATCTTAGAGCTATAAATGATTTAGTTTTTCTTTCAATTTTGGACCTACTTTTACTCAACAATTTTTTAAGGATTGAAAACCAAGCATTTTTTTGAAATTTTTTTCTTAAACTTTCAACTCGATTCTTCAACAGAAAAAATTTCAAATTCAAGGTCCACAGCGCAAAAAAATCTCACAAATGGCAAACAAAGCCATTTGAAATTGCAAGGTGGTGTTTAAAAAAAATAAATTCAACTTTGAATGCTAATATCTTCTAATTTGTACGGTCAAACTTCAAGAAATTTTTTACCACGTGATCTCAGACCAATAGAGTACAAGATCCTGTAGTTAGATTATAAAAAAATTGTTTTTGTTTTCTTGGTAGAACGCAGCAAAAATGGCAGTTTTTAGTGCTTTCTGACAGAAAAATGGCATTAGTCCTTCAGGTATTAAAAGTACTCCTTGCGCACATGTTTTGTGAAAATTTCAAAGAAAATGATAAAAACTCCATGTCATTTCCTCTTGGTGAGCTGCCCAAAATTGTTGTGTTGCCAAAAAAACGCAGTTTGAGCAATTAGGGGTTAATATAAGGTAGGAGGCTCGAACTCCAATTGGGCATTTTGAACCGAACATGAAACATAGGTGCATTTTGCTTCCTTCAATGTACAGAAATGTACAAACTATGTACATTCTAGGAGGTGGTCACTTTTAGAGCCTTATGGCATTTCAACTTCAAAATCTCATAACTAATTCCACAAAGCTCCAAAAAATATGAAACAACTTGAGCCACATGTCATTTCCTCTTGTCTTTCAACAGAAATTTACTGAAAAATGTTTCAAGATGTTTTACCCCACCAAAGTTCAGTTTCAATGCTCAGATGATTGCTTTATGGACCTCCTACCTTAGTCAAATTGTAGTGATGTGGCATGCTCTTGTCTGGGGTAAGTTAGTCCAAATGAGAACCATGGAAAACTGAGGTCAAATTCATTATTGAATTCCAGTAATAAAACAAAAAAGATGTCCAATCTCACAAGTAATTTTTTCTTACCCATTCATCATTTTTTTTTTGGAAAGACATGGATGAAAGCCATTGACCCATTCATCATTTTGAAGTAAGATTACTCAGAAATAGGCAGCTGAATGTGTAGGAAATTTGGATGTACAGCCACTCAACAAACAAACTTCTTCTCAATTCAGAGTTTCAATTGAACTTATTACAGTGTGTCTACCATAAGGACACCAATTCCACACTAACACAATGTCAATGTGCCAACAATGTGCCAAAAAGAGGTGTCCAACCTCCTGGTTTGCATTAGTCCCCCCTCTCTCCAAAAAATCACAGGCCATTTATTTATTTAAAATTAACCACCCTCCTCCTTCTCTCCTGTTGATCTTGATACGTATATTGGGATACGTATATTGGGATACGAATACTGGGATATTAATACTAGGATACAAATACTAGAATATGAATATTAGGATATGGTACATATATGTATACAAAATGAATACGGAAACCAATTAACCTATACAGATTGTCAAGTAAGTTCTGTTTTCAAACATATAAGAGTGGGTGGGGGTAATGGGGTTTTCAGATTATTTTCACATTGGATTATTTTTCATAACCCCTTCCCAAATAAAATTGGAGGGGTTATGAAAAATAACCCAATCTGAAACTTTTTGGTACATTGTTTATCACAATGTACCAAAAGGTGGCAGTAACTACCTATTCCATAAACATTAAAGTGACTAAAGTATAGTATGCCTTTTTTTATGTAGGCATTGAATATTTACCACATGACAAAAGCAAATTAATGAAAAAGTTTGATAAAAAGAACATAGTCTAGCTGTTCATTATGCGGTTGGTACCCCAAAGCTGCTGCTTTTTGCTTCTATGAATAGTTTCTATTATTATTGTAGAACCTCCTTTACTCAATAGGTCCCCGACCAGTCTGACATATTGGTTTACAGAGGTTTATTGGCTAAGAGGGGATCATATTTAGTCAAAACCTTTGTAATGTGACCCAATTTGGGACCGTCTAGCAACAATGGTTTACAGAGGTTTATTGGCTTATAGAGGAGCAACTTAGAGAGGTTTTACTGTAGAATGGTTAATTTCAAATTTTTGGATAGGGAAGTGATAGGAGGTTGCAACACACCAAAAAACACGACATATTATGGTTTTATATGCAAAAGTTATGAGAGGGCAAAATAGCGAGGAGCAACCAACTACTTATTTGCCAATAATTCAAGGACACTTGGTGAAAAAATGATGTTTTTTGCTCTAGTAGTTTTCACAAGCCTCGATGGCAATAGTAATTTAGAACAAATTAGCGCAATCTACATTAAATTGACACAATTTTCACTAATTTGGCACATTTCATACTAATTTAGCAAATTATTTTTAGGTAGGAAATTTGGTATATGCAAAATTGGGATTTCAAACTCTCCCTCTCTCTCCCTCTCTTGTTTTGGTGTGTTTTTGAAGAGCATGTGTTTTGGAGAGAATTGTGAGTAATTTGTAGGCATGTTGAACATGAAGTGGGAGAGATTGAGGGAAGAAACCGTGTAGGACAATTTGTTTAGTAGGTTCTCTTGTTCCATGTGGAAAATGGATGTTATTGGAGTTTTCTTTGGTTAATTAGTCTGAAAATTGAATTGGGATGACGGTAAAGAATTATAGTGTCTGGAGAATGGAAAAGGCAGCCAACTTGGGTGAGCAACTGCAAAAGAATGGCAAGGCGGATGGAGATTAAGTTTAGTGAGTATGTAGCTTAGAGAGTTTAGTTTTTCAAAAAGCTATGTTTTGCCCTATTTGGAGCAAAGACAAAGTTGGGACGCCCCATTGTGTGCAAGAATGTCAACTACGACAACAATTGTAGATTGTCAACTTTGATGGACAACAACATGAGAACAACATGGCAGAATAAGCTAAAATTTGGAGGGTGATGTGCCTTGAAGCCTTAGTTTTATTTCCATATTATAAAGCACCACACAAAGTTTCATAACTTAACGTTTCAAAAAGGTACTCGATAGTACTAGAAACCACCCAAACTCAAGTGTGACAAATTATCAAAATTCAATTTTGGTCATCTAAGTAATTTTACTAAAATTGAAAAAATTCATGTTTATTTTCCATACTATTAGAAAGCTTGCTTCCAAATTTGTTGTTCTTTCGAGCATCTATTCAAAAGTTATAGACGAAAACAACTTTTTACATGATGGTGTGACAGAAAATAGTACAAGTGTTTATTGCAATCACCCTCTTCTACTTTACTTGTTTGAGATCAAATGGTAAAAATTTCATGAAGTTTGACCAAACAAATTGTAAAATATTAGCATTCAAAGTTCAAGAAAAAGTTTTTTTGAACGTTGGCCTACAATTTCAGATGACTTTGACCACCATTAGCTGAATGTTTTTGCACTATAGACTTTGAATTTAAACTTTGTTTTAGTTGGAAAATTGAGTTGAAAGTCCAAGAAAAAATTGTTTAATAGAAGTTGGTACAAGATAAAAAGAATAACTAAATCATTAATAGCTCTAAGATGGAATTGAAATGCAATAATCCCAATGGTGAAATTTTTCTAGCAAGCAAATTTAACCTTCTCAAACATTTTTTTTTAATTGTGAAAATTGCATTCAGAAATGAATCCCATGAGTTATTTTTTCAAAAAGGTGCTCAAATTGCCCCCAAAGCAAAATTGTTCATAACTTTCACACTACTAATCCAAATGGAATGAATCAAAGCTTCACACATAGACAAAAATATAATTTTTAAGAAAAAAAAATCAAAAATTCAAAATTCAAATTTTTGTGGATTTTTTTTTTGCATGCAAAGTTGAAATTTGGGCTTTTTGTAGCATAACGTTAACTCCCAGGCACCGATTGAAATAAAAATGATATTTCCACAAAGCTTATAAGTTTTTATACATTATTAGAAAGTTTCAAGAATATTCACAAAAAATTGAGGTCATAGGAACTTGCCAGATATTCATTTTGTCCCCCCGAGGGGAGAATGGACCTTCAAGGGTTAAGGAATTCAACATAGCTATGATAGAAGCATCTTGTTAAGACATTGTCTTTTGCCAAAAAATGTCACGATCATTTTTTGCAAGGATTATACTCCGTAATCCCCTCCTGTTGCGTAAAATACATCGAATTGGTGATTGTCGATTTTTCAATCGATCAACACATATTTCATCCATTTCTAGACGGATGTTTATATCGGACAGTTTTTCATTGCTGAAAATTTTGAAAATAAACAGCCATTCCTCATTGGGCCTCGTTAGCCTCTTTGTTTTCATAATTTCCTTTCAATCGGCGATTCTCCTAAGTTATACAAAGGAAAATGATCCCATAGAAGTTCACATGCATCTAAGTATTGTCTAGAGGAGTTTTCATGAAGATTCTATGAAAACTCAACGTCTATGCTGGGTCTATCGTTTAATCCTTAACTCTTCAGTGGTTTCGAGGACACCACTGTGGCCCTTATTCTCCTACTTTCATTCTCCTAATTTCCTAAGTATTTGTTTAGTATGTAAACTATAAAATTGAAGATACAATAGCCATTGATTTTCTCACGATTATACCAAAAAATTGTAATGTCCATTGTTGATATGAGAGTCTGCCGAACATGCTCAACAGTGTATTTCAAGAAAAAGACGTTTACAGCTTCCATAGTGTACACACACATCCATCCCTATGTTCGCATTTGCCTTGACTAAGTATGCCGGTTTATTGTAGTTATAGTTTCTTTGTTAGCACCTGGGGATTGCAACAAGAGCAACTTACGCGTGATTAAATGAGATTTTGGGTTTTAGTTTTTTTTAATACAATGCGTATGTATGCAAGCCCATAAATGAGGGAGCCTCAAGCTTCACAATTGTAATGTGAATTTCTTTAATTCAACAAAACCCAGGACTAGTAGTATAAGGGGGTAAATTCTCAAGGAAAGGCAAAACAGTCTATTGTAACGTGACTAAGGTCACTCATTTTCCATATTTGGATACTTATCTAAGGTAAATCTCCATCAACTTGGGGAATAAACAAAGAAACCCCACTCTTTGGCAAATAGTCTCAGTCCAAACCCAATGCTATTATATAAGACTCCATGGTATGCTGTTCCAGTCCTATATAATATGCGTTGGTTCTTGGCAAATCCTCTTGGCAAATCCTCAGGTTTGGTCAATTCGTCATTGTAACTTATGCACTATCAACTTAATCAAAATGCCAAGGTATATACTTTAAAGTACAATAAACTTTTAGGGAAAATAATTAATTAATCATTTCCTCTTTTCTTTCCCTCTTCTAGGCCGTATTCTATTTACTAGCCTAATAACAATTTATCATGCAAATATCAAAGTCCGTATTCTAAAGCAATTCGTCCAGTATGCAAGGCATGAAAGGATGATGAAACATTCCTGGTAATTGTCGAATTCTTCACGACAGCCATCCTCAGCTTTTGCTTTTCCAGTCCATTCGTCTTTCACCAAGCACGTCGGTCTTGAGTCAAATTGTCATTGAACTCTATCCTATCACCGTGACTAGTGACCCTATGACCGTCTATTCAACTTCCAATTCAACTCGACTATGAATACTGGATTGAACACACACCAGTCAAATAATCCAATCGGGACTGCACTGCAATTAGAACAATCAATTCGTTTGGACAAACAACTAACAGCACTCTCGAAATCTAGATTACTAGTTCTGTAAATCTACAACTCAGCCCAAGTGCAAATTCTCACTCAGATAATTTGTCAACTCACAACTCAAGTTTTACACACAATTTGTATAACGACAATTTGATAATCCAGATGATACCCTCATCTACACTTCCACTAATCTGGCTACCCGCCAATTAGCTCATCAAAGAATTCTAATCAATTAATTTTATTCAAATAACTCAAGCAATTTATCACTGCTTCACTTTAAAATCTATTTGCCTTGACTTACCCAGTCTTTAGCAATTAGTCTCAAACACTCCCGGGATACCTTCCCAGTCAATTCGTTTATAATTTAATTAGACTGTATCTCTCACAGTTTAAAACTCCAGCAAATCGTCCCACACACACTCAAACACACTTCTCACTGGCTACCCGCCAAGACAATTTATCACGCAACACTTCTCAATCAATTCGCTCCTTCAAACAAGACTGCTCAAATTCAGTCAATTAGTTCTTAATCTCTAATTGCAATTTACATAGAATATACAACTCCGCAACAATTAGTCATACAATGGGATACCCTCCCAAATCAGTTCAATTAGTCACTCACAATTACAAGCACTTGATTAATTATCAATTCAGTTTTATAATCTCAAATTCACTGTACTTACAAACAACAACTTGTTCAAGAAATACACACAAAGAGATGGGATACCCTCCCACTCCTAATACAAAAGAAGAGACTAATTGTCAAACTCTCACTACCCGTGAGGTTGAATCAATTAGCTCAAAGATACACAACAATTTGGACGAATTTAGATTTTGATTCACAACAACTTGATACAAGTGAAAATCTATTTTGCTCTACTTCAAGAGAGAGAGAGAAAGACTAATCGTCATTTGGGCTTATAGTCCCAAAAAGGAAAAGAAGGCAACTGTTCACTTCAAAGAGCACCAAGACTACTCGTTCTACTTCGCATCCTAGTCTATTAGCTCTTTTCAAATCTTTGTAAATGTCTATTGACCTTCTACATCAAGTACTCACCTATTTGTCACATACAAAAGGTAATTAGACAATATCTACTTGCTATTTACACATACAAGGCTAAATAGTCAAAAATTTGTAAAATTAAGTAACTACAACAATATTTTCAAAATTATTAACACGTATGATGTAGCTAGAAATTGTGTAGCTCAATAGAAGACTTCAGCATGCATTCAGCAAAAAAAAATGAAACAATAAACCACTCACTTGCAAGATTATGTATATTGCACTTAAAAAATGTACAGATGTATTGCAAGACATTCAAAACTACTTAGAGGTTAAAGGACCATGGGGGTCCATCTATACGACTTTTATTCAGCCTTATATTTCTTCAATAGTGGTTTAATATGTGAATTGTGATACACTGTTATTTACATGCTATCGTCATCATTATATTATTTTGTATCAAAAAGTATTTGGTCAATATTTTTCTAATCAAATACCACCAAATTAATATTATACCATATGGTCATAAAGGGCTTTCTGGGCTTTTAAGGGTTAAGGGTTCAAGGTTAACCCCTTATTGCCTGGAGTCCAAACATGTATAAAAGCATCCGTGATTTTCAAGTACTATAAGTCTAAATTCCAATGAAGTATGAGATTCTCAACCGTACGCATGTAGTACGCAAGAAAATCTCTTGTAGTATGCATGTTGTAAATGGTGTAAAACAAATTTAAGGTCATTTGACCGTATAGATTGAAAGATTATAATGTTTTAGTGGTGGTTGAAAAAATATGCTGAAATTTTCTCAAAAACACATTTGGAGGTGAAATTCAATTTCTAAACATACTCAAATGAAAAACTTTAAACTACAAAGTCATTCAAATCCAAAAGAAAAACACTTTGGTGAAAAATATATCATTGAATTGACTCATTGTATCTGCTAAATTGTTTTGAAATGTCATAAAGCAGTGAAAAAAGTAGCAAAAAATCACATCTGTGGATAAATCTCCCTCTACTAAAATGCTTCTCAGTCACTCATTACCTCTTGGATTGATATGAAATTTTATCCACACAAACTAGACTAGTATGTAAAACTTTTCCAAGAAAAATGATTGAAAATGGATCACGTATGAAGAAGTCGGAAGTTCATTGAAATGCAAAAATGTCTGGATTTTGAAATTTGAATTGCTCCCAAACATTAAAAACAATTTGGATTGAATTGAAAATTTTACCACAATAACTAGAACTTAAGAGGAACAGAACCCAACAAAGTTTATTGAAAACAAACAATTGATGAAAAAGTCACAATCCCTCAAAGGTTGTAGCCATCAAAATGCAATGTGGTGAACTCAAATTGAACTTGTGAACTTCAAATGGCTCTCAAAAACTCAATACATCTAGGATTGATATGAAAATTTTACCACCAGAACTAGACTACCTTGCAAAACGTTTCTAACAAGTTTTATTGAATTTGAACATTAGATGCAAAAGTTACACCACTTTGAATTTGACTGCCAAATTATGTGAGGACACTTTTCATCCCCTCCGGCGGTGAGGGGTTATGTTCTCACCCTAGAATGTATCTTAGCATCTATCTAAGTACACTAGCTGATGAAACCATTGTGCGGTGCTGAGAGATCATTTAATTTGGACTTTGGGGTTAATTAATCACACAAACAAAAGGGCCAAATTGGTCGTCATCGTCATCGTCATCCCCATCCAGTGGTTTTCATGCTCACTTGCTCGTCTTGTGTTGTCCCTCCTGCTGCCCATGTGTGAGCAAGCATATCCTGAATATTGAAGTACACCAGAATCAATGGCTGTGCACTTTTTCTCGAGATGATGATTCTCATTTGTCATTTCCAACCGATTCTCTTTATCACGTATTCGTATAGGGAAGAGTATTTTGGTACACCTACAGTAAATATTTGATCCCGGCCATTTCAAATCCTCACTCACTCGAGGTTTCTCTCGAAATGATGGTCTTTCAGACAACATGATGATGAATCTGTTGCCCGTTACTCATCCATTAAGCTTAGTACTGGTTGGTTTAAATGATATATTCCACACACAAGCTACGACAGCTTTTCTTTGGATCATGTGGGATCCAACTGAAGGTTAACAAGAAAAACGTGTGAAATATTTAAAATCATGGATTTATGGAGAATTTTAGGAGTAAAACATTGCATGATCCATAGGGACAACTTCAGTGAATTATATGGGTTGTTAGAGCATCCCCACCACACACGGCCAAAGGCGCAAACTCGGGGATTGGCCGGGCCTAGCCCCATTTATTCCCCCCACGGTACACACGGCAAAGCCAAAAAGTTGGCTGGCCGCGGCCAATTGTAGAGACCAGACGACCAAATGGGGAGTCTTGCCCGTGCCTCGGTTTGGGATAATTTATTCCTTTCCACATATTTTGAGGTACTTTTGAGACATTTATTGCTTCTCCATTCATTGTGCAAGTGAGGTGGCGCTCTTGGAGGCCGTGTTGACTTGCTTCCCGTATCTTGAGCGGAGTTGCAGTGGGGTGCTTGCCAAAAAGGAAAGCCCGTCCTTTATTTGTGTCAAAAAAAGAAAGGCCTGGCTCACTCATTGGACACGCCAAAAGAGGCCGGCCCGCCCCTTTTGGCTGGGTGCACAGTGGGGATGCTCTTATGCAATAGTTTGGAGCACGATTGACAATACAACATTCATTAATTAGGAGGGAATTAATACAATTAATTGTAAAGGTAGTCTCTAGTTGAAACATTGTCATTGGAAGAAGGTTTAACTAAGAATAAGGTAGAACCACCCATTACCAACCAGTGCCCCATAGCCAATCATAGATTGACTTATTTCCATCCAAGGCTAGAATGGTTTTTTTTCATCTTTTCAAAGTTGGGACTAAAAGTTCATGATACATGTTCCAAAGTAGTGCAAAAAATAATGAGAAGCAATGAGTGGAAAGGTAGTTTTTTGAATGATCGGAATTGGAAGAGTCTAGAGATCGGCTATGGGTCCGGAGCACTTTTTGCCTTTCAAAATTCATAGTAATTTCAATTCATGCAATAAAATTACCAAAGTTTTTGCAATCCTCATCATTTTTATCAATACACCTCTAAAAATATTTACCTTGCATTCCATTGCATTCCATTGCATTCCATTGCATTCCATTGCATTCCATTGCATTCCATTGCATTCCATTGCATTCCATTGCATCAATGCCCGAGAAGGAGGGCATTGCGTGCAAAAAGGGCCGACGAGGAGGGCGGAGCCAGACGAGGAGGCACTCTCTTGCACACAATGCCCGACAACGAGGGCCATCGGCCCGGCTTGAACCACTGCCTAGAAATGCAAAACTTTGGATGACTGAAAAAAATTTGGATGAAAAATTCGTAATGCCTGATTATGCAATTTTGCCTGTGTAATCGGGCATTACAGGCATGAAATCCTAATTACTCCGTAGAATCCTTCCGGGCAATGAACGGCGCATTTCCCAGCAGTGGTTTACAATTGTGTCACATGTACTCCCTGCTTGCGGTTGGATCTCTTTTTTTCTTGCAGTGAAGGTCTCTTCACTTCTGTCAAAAAAAATTTATAAAAAAATTCACCAATGAAGGAGTGCATAATTATGTTAATAGACTATTTTAATTTTATGTACAGCAAACTTAAATTGGGTCGTGCTGCAACAATGCAGGCAAGGATATGATAAGTCATGCATGGATGGGACTTCACTAGTTTGCAGACATCAGGGAGGGCAGKGAGTTCAGGACATTGGCAAGCTGGACAGGATGAGTTGTCCTACCAAGTACTGCAGAAACCTCATGCCTGAGAAAGTAGATATGACACTGAACAAATTATTAAAAAAAAATAATGAAGAAGAAAATATTAATATATTGAACAGGCCACTTGTTTTGTTTACTTAACCCAAAACAAACAGAAGCTTGAAGCAGACATGACTGAGTCAGACGGAGGACGACCAGTACTTAATGGAATTAATCTCTGGAATAGCCTATTTGTTAATTGGGCTACTACTAATTATTGTGGTTTCCAAGATCTTTTCAATATGTATTTTCAGTAAAATTTTACTTAAAAGACTATAATAGTAAGATTATATTTAAAACACCCCTTTCTCTTGTTGTGAGAGCAAAAAATTGGGAATAACAAGTTTGAGGTTATGGGTTCCAAAACGGGTTACTTTGTAGAGAGCTAGCTGAAACCTCAAAGCTCCAAAATCTAGAACGGGAATAGATCTGAGATTTTCGGGATTAGTGAGTATCTCTTGGTGCTCCATTTGAAGATGGTGCCTCTAAAACCACTCCAGTGCCAAATGAGCCCATTTTGTTCACAAGATTATACCAATGAATGTGACCAATATCACTACAAGAGAAATGAATGCAAAGTCGCATTCAATTGCTCTAGGTTTTTCATTGTGAATGCTAGATGAAATAATTGGATGATTTTTCTCTGAGGTGAAAATATGTCAAATTTTGTGATAGAGGTCATGAGATTGTGTATTTAATATAATAGATGTCTCCACTTGATATTTTTGATTGCTATAACTCTCTGACTTGCACAAAATCTCATTATATATACGCATGATGAAGAAGCAAGGTTTATTTGAATGTCATAGACACAAAGTTTTGCTATATTTGTTAACCCATAAAGTCTCAAGTGTCACCCAAAGGGACGCTTGGAATTTTAGGCACGCTCGTGTGACCTCAATTTTTGTTGTGATTTCTTGAAACTTCTACTGAAGATACAAAAACACATTAGCTCTATAGGAATACAATTTTTGTTCTTCAATCAATGCTTGGGAACAAAAATTATTCCACAATAAGCCCCAAAAGTAGTTTGTGTACGCAAGAGAAAGAGACATAAAAAAATGAAATGAATTTTTTTTCTTGATGACTGTGGAGTATTATTTGCCTCTTGGGAAGCTTTGATTCATTTCATTTGGATTAGTGATGTGAAAGTTTTGGAGCATCTTCTTTTGTAGGCAATTATAAAAACTTCTTGAGAAAAGAATTGGATGCATTTTTGAATGCAATATTCACAATTTTTCAAAAAAGATTGTTTGACAAGTTAAGTTTTCCCCCTAGAACAAACTCATTGTTTTAATTATTGTGTTTCAAATCCATCTTAGAACTATTAAAAAATTTATTTTTTTGTTCAATCTCAAACCTACTTCTACTTAACAATTTTTTAAAGGTGAGATATTCTCCTTGTCAGTCTTGATATTCAGACAAGGTGAATCTCCTTTTCGTCAAAGATTCCCTCTTTTTAGTAGCTCAGTASGGTTGCAGTAATAWCTTGGCTTGTCAAACCAACTTGGAAGCCCTCATGAGAATCCAWATTTTCATTTGGCAGTTTGGAAAACACCATTCTAACAAATAAATTCAGGTAATTAAAAGAGTAATAAATTTGTCCCTAACTTACCGAGAGCAATTCTTGGCTTAATATAACTTCTGTGACCATCTTCTAACTTTTATCAAAATTGACGTCATTTCAGTAGGTTCATATTGCCTCTCTTCATTTTATGGAGACATCAATTTCATCAAATTGAAGCATTCCATTAATTAACCCTAGAAGGGCCTTGGAGTTTCTCTATATGACCAGTATTTAGGTTTTAACTATAACTCTTCAATTGTGATTTAACAAATGAATTGTGATAGATTATTATTTATGTACTATCATGATCATTAATTTACTATGTATTGAAAAGTATTTGGTCAATGTTTTTCTGATAAAATGTTGTAGTATTTGTAGTATCTTATGTGGACACAAAAGGCTTTCAAGCCCTTCTAGGTTTAGAGTTTCAAGGTCTTGTTTTTAATCTGAAAACACTTAAAATGCCATTTCTATTGCAAAGAGTATATTAGTCTAAGAATTGTTTCTTTTTGCATATCTATTTGTAAGATCTTGGATTAGACTAGTATAAGAATGTGAAAAAAATTTCAAAACTTTTGATCCTATAGATTGCAAGGTGTTTACAATTACATTGAAGAAAACAAGTTTTTTGCACCTTGTGTGACTAAATTATATGACTTTATATCTTCTTAGCATAAGATTTTTGCACAACAAATTTTGAATTTCTAATTTTCATGATGATGAATTGGATCAAAAGTTGCATTGGACCACCCTCCAAAGTCCACACTTAATTTTCATTACTTAAGTTTAAAGAAATAAAAGTAGATACAAGATAGAAGAAATAACAAAATTGTTAATAGCTCTAACAAAGGAATTCTAAATCACTAATCCCAACAATGAGATTGTTTTTCTGGCAAGCAAAGTAAACTATGTAGAACTTGTTTTTTGAAAAATTGTCCAAATTGAGTTTGAAAGTGAATTATTTTTCGAAAAAGATGCTTAGATTGCCAGAAGAACAAGATCCTCCACAACTTTCTCATCTTTAGTCCAAATGGAATGAATTAAATCTTTCCATGCAAACAAAATTAGTTTCTGTGAGAGAAAAATTTAAAAAATTTATTTTGACATTTTGTAATTCTTTTGTGTTACTTGGAGAACACCAGTTTAAGCTTAAGATGGTGAAACTTTGTGTGTAAGTTGGAGTATATATTAACTCAACAAGCTAATGTAATTGGCTCATGGAATACCACCAATTTCAAGGAATAAGAGTCTGTTTTTTTTTTACATAAGAATAATGTCCAATGCATTATTTGATGTGTCCACACGAGGCTATGACAACTGACTGGCAAACCATTTCAGTAAAAGTGGGTAAAATGTGAGTAGTTAAGATTAGTTATATTGGTATCAAAAATTAATTTAAACTTGAAATGTTTCTTGCATTCTTCAAGCACGATCACAGTTGATTCCTCAAAGAGACAAACACCAATTGATTCATTTCAATTTTAAAAAGAGTGATTCATTTCAACAAATGACTGAATCTCTAAGAGAAGAATCATGCCCTGAGAGACAATCTAGAATCTTGCAACAATAGTTGAAAAAACGTCCATCTCTCAAATCAGCAAGATGAGCTCTCTACTAGATTAGCACAGTTTGACATCACTGGCATTTCTCATTCAATATTAACCAAAGTCCTGTCTCTCATACAATGGCCACACAAGCAAAAAAAAAAAAAAAAAATAGATTAGCGGATAGTGAAGAGGTAAGGATTATTAATAAACAAATTCTAGTGAAGACGGAGTAGAAATTGTGCACAACTTTACAACTGTTGATCAATTCTCTATCCATGACCTCTTTACCAGTGCTTGATATCAATTCAGGATGGAATCCCAATAGGGTTGCAAAATTCAAACAAAATGTTATCGAGCAAAAAGCTGTTGCTTGCATTTATCATCAAATTTTGATAAAATGGTGGACTTCCACAACTTTGGCACTTCTGTCTGGAAACTTGAATCTGTTCCAGTGGTTATTTATTCGAGCTTTGTGTTGCATGAATGTCACAATTGTTAGGAGCATAAAATTGTGCCAATGCAAGGAAAGTGGCTATAAGGCAGGTCCTTAAGTTTGTGATTAGACATTCCCTGCCACAGTGATTCAGAGCAGCTTGGGCTACAAATTACAGTGCCCGCTCTCCTTTTTAGTGTTTCCGTTGTTGGGCCTCTTTTGGAGGCACTCCAAAAAATGGGAATATGCCGGAGAATGTGCCCAGCGCACGGTATTCTTTAGTAAAAGGCGAAAGAAAAGTTCTCTCTGAGCTGGGCACCCGGCTGATAATGGAAATGAGAGAGAATACTGGTGTTTATACACAACCATAGTATGTGAGGCTTGTAGCAAAGCTTATGGGGTAAATGGAAATCACTTACAACACAACACTGGCATGATCTTTAGCAAGGCCTGATCTTTTGAATGATGGCAGAATTGCTAGTTCATTTCATTGTTGTTTGTGTGATTCTAGATTTGTCTTTGGCATGATTCTCTAGTTAGAAATAGTTGGGCCTGGTGGAATGAAATGTTCAATATAATTTTAGAACTGTGGAGAATCTGAGTGTGAATCCGTTGTCCATTACTTGGACAGATAAAATTGATGTCCATTGGCGATCTGATAAATGTTTCATTTTCTTCTGCCATCATTCAAAAGATCAGGCCTTGCTAAAGATCATGCTAGTGTTGTGTTGTAAGTGTTTCCATTTACGCCATAAGCTTTGCTACAAGCCTCACATACTGCCTGTGTATAAATTCCAGCATTCTTCCAATTGTATTATCAGCCGGGTGCCCAGCACAGAGCAAACTATTCTTTCGCCTTTTACTAAAGAATACCGTGCGCTGGGCACACTCACCGGTATATCCCCTATTTTTGGAGTGCCTCCACAAGGGGGCCCAACAAGGTAAACATCAAAATGGAGAGCCGCCACTTTAATTGAATCACTATGTGGCAGGGAATGTCTAATCACCAACTTCCCTTGCATTGGCACAATTTTAGGTGCCTAACAATTTTGACATTCATCTACACAAAACTCTAAAAACTATGAACGGAGTAGATTCACTAGTCTGTCCTAAAAAGTGCCAAAGTTGCGGATGTCTATCATTTTAACAAATTTTGACAATGAATGTGAGTGATAGTTTTAAATAGTTTTGTTCTTTCTCCTGGAGTGTGTCAAACTCTACTAACCAAGTGTTTGATGATGTGCGCAACTTTTCCAAAAGCTATTAGATGTTTTTTGGAGCCTCTACCAGAGTGTAGGTTCCCGGACTATGGGAACGCCATGGAAACAATGGGAACATTGCCACATAAGCAATTTGACGTGGTCCAGAGATTGCCACGTTTGATTGTAATAAATAAATAATTTTAAAATATTTTTTAAAAATCATTTTTTTAATGCTTTTTGAAATTTTTGAAAAAATAAATATATTTTTTTTCAAAATTCAAAAATTCAGACCAGCAATGATTGGTATTCAACACAGGGAACAATTTTGGGGAACAATCCCAAAACAGTCTTCTAGTCGTCTAAAAAAAATAATAATATAATTATATAATTATAGTGTGACAAGTACTACTAGCTAGAGCACACTTGTGTTTGTCCAAGTGAAGTCTTGTACTTTGTAATGTGTGTCTAGTTGGTGATTGCAAAAAAATGATTATATTATTTTGCTTCACACATAGTGTATTGATTTGTTTTTTTGCCATAACTTTTGTGTTGTCTTGAAATGACTCAATATTTACAAGTAAGGTACTCATGACTATTATACACCTTGCCTAATTTTCTTGAGGCAAAATGTTCAAAAGTGTTTAGTATTGTCCAAAAATAGTCTCCAATTTTATGCCAATTTGTGTGTGTAGATTCTTTCTAGTACCCTAAAAAACACATTTGGAGGTGAAATTTAGAGGAGATGATCTTTCAGTAGATTTGTAGCTACTGCTCAAAAGAGTTCTAAAAAATTGTATGATCAGCAAGTGTTTCTTACAGTCACAAGAGCATTACTAATCTTGTTTTGTTTCATTTACAAAAATGATTTGTATAATTATATGCATGCTTGACAGGCGAATTTTTCGAACACAGAAACCAATTGCATGAGAGAGTTGATTGTGATACCCAATAAAATAGAAAATAAAGAAGAAAGGAAGTACTCATACTCGTATTGATTATGGACCAATTATTTTGTTTATAGTTACATTCTTCTGTCAGCACATGCATGCAAGCAACGATTTCCAGCCCACAGGTTTGAAAACGTCGTTCACTAGATCGAATGCCAACTTTGAGAGGAATTCATCACGATTAATTTGAAATTTCCTGCGCACATATATGCTTGGAACCGCCGGTCAATTGCAACATTTATAGCATGCACAGGCTTTGAATGTTGGAATTGATCAAGTTTTCATTAGTGTCATGCATGATCCTCAACGTCACGTTGCTGTCGGGGTGATTGAATTGATTTGATTCCAACTCGTAGTGATTTTTCTACTTGAATAAATACTGTTCAACGACCAATGCCTGACGTTGCAACTTCCTGGGATGGGATGGGATCGGATCGGATCGATTAGTATATAATTATATAACTACTTAAGATGCAGCCTCAGACCACCGCGCTGGCGCCTGGAGCGAGTGCTATGTTGTCGGTGGCGTGGAGGGCCGCTGCCGCTGCAGTTCCAGGTAAATGGCGCACTGTACATCGACATGGCGAGTGGACAAGCTAGCTAGCGAGCGCCTTATTTGGGAAGCTTGGTGACGGAGCTTGTTGGGGCGCTGAGAAATTGTGGTGGTGAATGGGGCCGCTAGTGCAGAATGCGGTTGACGACGGATCCACTCTCGTCGATTAACGAGGACGGTGGGCTCACCAAACACATGGGGTGTGCCGTGCGTCAGTGAATGATCGATGCAGTTGGTTGATTATTTTTGAATCGAGTCCTCCGATAGAAGCAACATAAAAAAAAAAATTGTTAGATCAGGGTGCATTTTCTTGCAATTATGTATAAAATTATCTAGTCCGTGTGCTACTGCAGAATGTTGTGGAGGTATTCACTCTCACGGATTACGCGGACCGTGGTCGGTGGGCTAGCTCACGACCTCCATGGGATCGATGAGCAGTGCGCCTGTACGTGATGCGGTGGGTGGATTATTTCTGCATCAGGTTCTCCAAAGCAACATAAAAGAAACGGTATAATTACATTAATCAGGGTGCACCCCATTTGCTTGCAATTGTCTTCCGCGTGCAAGTGCAGAATGTTGTTGATCGAGGTATTCACTCTCATAGATTACGCAGTCTGGGCGCTCTTCAACACCTTCATAGCGAATTATGAAGCGGTTGGTTGACTACTTCTGAATCAAGTCGTCCAAAACAACATAGATAGACTCTGTAGGACTCGGGTGAATGTTCTTGTAGCACTTGTGCGAGTACAGAATGATCGATGTTGAGGAGGTATTAGTTCACTCTCGTGGATTACGTACGCCGCTGGCATGCTCACCAACAACGCAGGATGCATACTCCGAGCGCCAGTGGTTTTGTTGATTATGGCCAAAGCAAGGTCGTCCAATCCAACAAAAATAAATTTGTGAGATCATGGTGCAAGTGCGGAATACACACCACTGGGGTAACATTCACACGGTCTGAAAGTGTCTTAATGAACATAACCATGGTTCTCAGTTTTTTAAACCATTTGTAGTTTAATTGACGTGACTGTCTTGTTGGCGGTGGAAACTTGAAAGAGGTTTTTGAATTCTCTTTTTGGTGGTGCCAATGGCTATGACGAACTCACCCTCGTCAATTCGGAAACAACAATCTCACTAACAATGCTAGATGCGTCATGACTATATTGAAATCAAAGAATAATAACATGACTTATAAGCAACTACAGTATATGAGGTTTTGTCCCTGTAGTATTGGCTTACTTTCAAATAAAGTAGCTACTCAACCTCTCCTCCRATCTAGAGTCAACAAGCAACTGTGTTAGGAGAGGCTCTGTCAACATAGTATTGGCTCGCTATTGAGGTAAGGTAGCAGCAGTGAAACTTCCTCATGGTAGCTTCCAAGCCACTTCAATCTCCTTTAGTCCACATCCAATAAATTTGTTAGGTCAAGGTGCATTTTGGGGTAGTGTGCAAGTGCATGATATTATTGAGGTTTCCACATGGCCTGAAAGTGTTTTAATAAACATTTGTGTTTGGTTCCTACTGTTTCAAACAATCATTTTCCTATTTCAATGGATCTTGTTTTTTTTTTTTTTTTCGTATTGGCACCACGGGGGGCTGTAGCAGCCCCTTGGAGGGTTCAAACTTTCTGTAATGAAAATCCCTTGGTCCTTTAGGGGTTAAAAAAATTGTCACATGGGTGAGGCTTCATGAAAAATATCAGAAATTGAGTGGATTAATGTGGAGAAAAGGATAAAATCAAAAAAGCAGGTATAGATTTAGACTTTGGACTTGGCCTTTGCACAGGCTTCAAATTGTGGTCGGGCGAAGGCTCCAATTCCTATAATTTACTGCCTATTTATTGCCAATTTCTTTGGACTCTCAACAAAGTTTTGCCACTCAATTCCAGGACCTCTCGACTTGAACAACCATRATGCGAAGTGACCCTAATACAAAGATGCATTTCGTTTTCTGCAATGTAACAACAATATACATTTAAGGACATGGTCCCTTGTAGTAACCATTGGGCTCAACTTTAGAAATTCATCACTAGTTCCATAAAGATCCCAAAAATATGAAACAAATTGGTTTCGATGCCAATTCCATTTTTTTTCTGGAAAAATTTATTGAAAATTGTCTCAAGGAATTTATCTTCCCCCCAAAATGCAATCAGCTATTAAAAGATCGCTTTAAGATGAGTATTGACCTTAGCTACTTCAAAAACAAGCAAGTACTCCAAAGACCGAACCTCTCATATTGTACTTGGGAGYGCTTGTTTTTTTTGGACAAAAAGTCAAGAGCAGATTYGTTTCATTGCAAAGTTTTGACAAATTTGCTGAATCATTGGAGTACTGTAGTCTATGTTTATATGGTAGAAATAGATGAGACACTAACAAGATGATGGGCAATAAAATATTCCTCTTCATCTGATCATAAGGTGTACTTCTTCCTTTTTGTCCAYCACTAACTTATTGATAAAAGAGTCAAAGGTTTATCCSTTTCAGTTGATTTTACAATTCTTTCCAACAAACTCAGAGCATTCAACATCAATGCACTGACGGACATGGCAAAATAGAACAAGAATTATTATTAACCTGCTTTTGAACAACAAACTCAAAGATAAATGATAGAGACTATAGCAAATCATGCTTAACCCTTAACCCCTAAATGCTCAAACTGCGTTTTTTTTTGACAACATAGCGATTTTGGGCAGCTCACTACAAGTGGAGTTTTTATTTTTTTCTTTGAAATTTTCACACAACATTTTCTCGAGGAGTACCTTGAAGTCCCAACAATTTTCATAACTTTTGACTACTTAGTTAAAAAGTTATTGTATGATATGTAGTTTTCATTGCATGGCACGCAATTCGGGCAACAAAAAAAACTTTTTTTAAAATTACTTTTTTTTCAAATAAAATTTTGAAATTGTATTTTTAGATTTATATCGAAGTGTAAAGTTGTGAATCATGCTATTTTGATGATTGAGTCAAAAGTTATGAGGAGTTTTTGTTTGAAGTAGTTTGTGGGTAGTTATAGAATCTCTACTCTACAAAAAGTTTGAAATCCATTATTAAATTCAATTTTTAATATTTTGAAAAAAAAAAATTAAAACAATAGGTGTGAATTGCTTATTGCAACATTTTAACCATTGGGATTGGCAGTTTTCAATTCCAAAAATAAATTGTTTACAATTTAGTATTTTGAGTCATTTTCTATTTCTTTCTACTTCTTATTTTTTTTTCTGTATATTGTACAATTCCAAATGATTTGAAATTTTTCAAGCATGTAACCAACTTGCCTTGAAGAATGAATTGAGAGAGTAACCACCATTTTGGACATTTTTTGGTTCATTTTCTTCCTAATGAATTAGATTTCCTTTCACTAATTTATTGGCATGATACCTTCTATATATATAAAGTACAAGAATGCACTACTTTTGAATTAGTAACTTGTAAAAGCATCCTCAATCCAACTTGTAAAGAGGCACAACAACAACAATAAGTTTTGAGTTGGTGCRAAAATAGCAATAAAAACTCACCCCCAATGCTAACAATACTTTTCATGTTACCTTTCCAAGCGCGGTACTTCTTGGCTTTTGCATGACAAAATTTGGGTACTTCCTTCCTCCCAAAATGATCATCCTATTGGGATGATTGCAAAAAACAGTTACATTATTTTGCCTCACAATATGTGTGCTGCTCTCTTTAATGGCCATAACTTTTATACTTTGGCTCCAAATGACTCATGATTTATAGAGACGGTACTTATGACTATTATAGACCTTGACTAGTATTTTGTAATTTTCAAAAATAATTAACTATCCATAGATAGATCCCAATTTGATATTATGCTTGCCTATTTGGATGTTTTTAGTACTATTTAGCACCCAAAAAAACAAACTTYAAGCTCAAATTTGGAAGAGATGGTCATCTAATAGACTTGTAGCTAATGGCCTAAGAATATAAGAATATAATTATTTTTATGTGTTGTGAAGTCTACAAAGTGAGTTTCTTTGTTCTGAAACATATAAAATATTATTTTGGTGGTTCTTTTGGTGAATGACCATCTCCATAGAGTTGTTACATATGAAAAAAAAAATCGCTTTGATTACTTACTTATTTTTACTATTTTAAACTAATTTTAACATCAAAATACCTATTTTCTTGAGACTTTTCTAGTTCTCCTACTTAGAAAAAAATTCTATGCATTTACTTGGGTGGGCTACCTTTATCTTACATGTGTATACATGAGTCATATTTTTTAAGTTTCTTAAAAATTATTTTTCAAATTTTAAAATACTCCAAAAAATCATGAAAAAGAAACAAAACCAACAGGTGTTTCTTGCAATCGCCCATTGGCTTTAATTTTCTGTTCCACAATGATCTTTTTGTTGGACTTTGTGACATTTCAAATTGGTCAAATTTGGCTTTTGATTTCTATATGGGACCAACTAAACAACTAGGAGTAGTAATTTTCCCTCTAACCATGCAATCATCAATAAAAAAACAATTGAAATGACGGAAGGGGTCAATCAACATTGTTTGTTCATGTTTTTTGCWTCTATTTTAGTGTTGTCCAATTAAAASAGTTGAAGCTCTAGGAGGTGGAACAAAGGTCTACACATGGTCTTGGGCCYATACTATATGTCCACAAAATGATGATTTCACACTCAACAATTAAGTGCCCACCGGTGGCCTTTGAAAATGCCCACTAAAATCCACTTTTTAGTACTTCCAAATTGCACTATGAAAAGTGTTCCAAAATTCAAAATTTCTAGGATGATATGAGTGTTTTTAGTGCACTAAAAACTACTAGTAGCGCAAAATGATTTTTTTAAATGTTATTTTMAACTTAATCAGGAACATTTTATGCAATACAAAGATTATTAAATTTTGGAACATAGTGAATACATTTTAAATGTTGGAGATGATAATTTATAAACTATTTAAGTTACTATAGCATTACTTACTCAAAGCATATTATATTACAACTAATACCGTATACAATACATTATAATAATCTATAATACATAATCTATAAATCTACACAAAAGAGAGTCCATGGGAGGAACCTCCATGAKGAGTACCATTTGCAAACAGACAAAATAATGTACACATCATTTTTGAGTGTATATGTATAATGAAGGGTTTATTCTTAGGCAGGAGCTATTGTTGTACTATGTTTTGAACCCTAAAATTTGAAACCAATCTACTTGCTGGTACAGTCTGTAAGAATTTGGGACCCTAAACCATTGAATTTGTAAATGCATAACTCAAGCTTAGCCAATATAAAACTACTTGTAAGGGTTTAGTTTGTGTGTTTTTTCCTCCTATTGTGCATGATTCATTTGTATGAATTGTTTGATACATGATGTTTGCATTTGGGTTGTTTGTGTTGATAGTGTTCACAAATACTTAGAGTGTACATGTTGTACATATCAACCCTAAAATTGGTGATCAAATAAATTTTTGAATTATAATAAGAACATGTTTAAATGCCTCAATTTTCAATTTTAACCACCAAGTGGGGTAAGAATATGTGGGAAAAATAGAAGAAAAATCAACCATGAACCTATATTTTGCAAAACAATAGGTATATAGCCCCCATAATAAAAAAAACTTAGACACMCGCATATATGGATTATACAATATAATGAAGTATTTGAGAGCATTGAGAATGCTTTAATTGAGACTCATGGACCTCCGTGTGATTGTGTGTACAAATGTACTTGTAGAAACATTTGTTCATTTTGAAATGGATTGTAAAGTAGCTTTCTAGGATAACGGCAACGTAATTGTTAAGACAACCTAATTTCACTATTTGTGTAGCCTTCATGCCTATTTCCTGTCTTTCATGCACCTTGCTCATCACATTGAGCCTACACTTGACCACTTAACTACTAATGAAGTACTATTCGATATGGAATATATTATACGTTGTGGTGTAAAGCTAAAGTAAAAAAGTGCATAATACTAAATGTTATATACATCTTTGGCATTTGGCAGTTATGTAAATATTTCAACAAATTTAAAGAATGTCCAAATTCTAAATGCTTACGATATTTTCTTACCCCTAAAGTCCCATTATCTCCAAAAGAGACAAAATGTATTTCAGTAGGCTTCTATGTTGTCAATTTTTGTTATGATTTTTTGAAACTTTTTGAAGACAAGAAGAGACATTAACTTTTGGATAATATGATTTTTATATCAATTGCCCTGCAAATAGGGATTATTGTGTAGGAAAAAAATCACAAAAAGCCAAATAAAATTTTCAAAATTCTGATTCTCATACAAAGTATTTTTGTCTATATAGAAATTTGATTCATTCAATTTAGACTAGTGATGAAAAAGTTATGGACAAACTTGTTTTGGGGGCAATCTAAGCACTTTCTTGAAAATATAACTTATAGGATTCATTTTTTTAAGCAACTTTCAAAATTTTTTTTACAAAATGAGGTTTTGATAGGATTTGTTTGTTTGTTTGTTAGAACAATCTCACCATTGAAATTATTGTGTCTCCGTCTTAGAGCTATTTAACCCCTAAGTGCTCAAACGACCATTTTTTGGTTGCTACTCAACTTCGGGCAGAAATTTTGGGTAGAAAAAACCATTTTTTTGAATTTTCTTTTTTTCTTGAAATATTGGGTTGTCTTTTAGTATATATA